>JARYGA010005873.1:0-28561 GCA_030545235.1 Helianthus tuberosus
AACTCATTTTTACATGGTTATTCATATAATCATGCATTATTCTCTTATTTATACATATCATCTGAACTTATCATTGTTTTTCAAATAATTTACTAAAACAAATGTTTTTGGGTTAAGAGTCATGGCTATGAGGTTTTACAAATTATAACCCGCTTGATTTGAGTTGGTTAATTAAGTTGCAATATTATACTCTTTTCAAAACAAGGTTTTTAAATAAAGTATTGCAACGTCTAAACTAGCCATGATTTCGACACTCCTACAAAACCAATGTATTCGCCAGCATTTCTTTGCTGACCTCGTTTTTACACATGTTTCAGGTACTGCTTTGCAATGATTGTTGATACATGCTACATTTAGGATGGACTCGTGCCTTAGCGACTTAAAACGAGACAATAACTAGTTAACTTATGTTATGTACCCTTTGTTTCTTGTTTAAACAATGTAAACTCTCATAATTGATTAATAAAACGAAACTTTAATTGCCATGGATTTGAAACGATTAATTCTGTTACAACACTCCCCGACATTTCCGCCACGTTTTGTATGTTCTACGTGGTCGGGGTGTGACAGAAAAGATGGTATCAGAGCCAATGGTTATAGGGAATTAGGTTATTAGTAATGCTTTGACCTAGTCTATAACCTTCTTAGGACCCTAACGCGAGTTTACTTGCGTTTAGTCATAAAACAATACCGTCACCTATCCTTAGGCGACGACCACAACAAGAACATAAATTTCAAAACCGCTTTGAAAACTAATCATCTGTTCTAGGATGATTGATTACAAGGTTTTGAACCCTCTATTGTAAGGTTTTGAACTCTCTGTTATAAGGTTTTGAATCCCTTTGAGTTTTCAAATTCTCGTCAAGGTTTTGGGTTTTAAATAATGTGAACACGTGCAAACTGGAAGGGTGAATGCCTGTATTCTAGGTTTTCTGTCTAGGCAAGCACTTCGTATATATCTCATCAGACGCGAGACCAGTTGTGTTTACCTGGGAATTCTTGGGATGAGTGTTCACTTATAGGCGAGCATGTCTTCGCGATACATTATTTTTGACCTATTTACTTTGATTAGTCACCGTCTCATTTGTTTGCCTTAAGTAACAAACAAATGATCGCAATTTTATGCATTGTTATTCTGTTTTCATTTCCCTTGTTCCCTCCCATATCTCCTATTTTCTTCATGGTGTCTCTTCATCGCAACAAGACTCGAGTATCCGGACCAGGTGCTACAACTGCCCAACAAATAGGCGTAGTACTCCAGAAGACCGTTGATTTAGCTATCACCATGAGTCAGCTCAGGAATGAAGCCGTGCAAAGGAACCACTCCTTGGAGAAATCAATGTAACCGTCATCATCCAAATCAAATACCCTGTTACAAATGTACCCACGGTGGACGATGGAGACATTTGGTTAACATGTGTCGCTTTGCTGTTCAAAGCAAAGCAGTTGAAAACCCTGTTGCTGCTTAACCTTCAAGTTCTGCTTCATATGTCGCCTTGGCATATCTAGCGTCTCAACCTCATGAATTTTCTACCTTGTGTATCGACTTAAACACGCCTAGTGCAAGGTGTCGAATCACCTCTCGTTACACAAATTCCAAAATCCATGAAGGATCTTTCTATCCTTATAATCAGATCCTTGTGGATGAATATCACTCAAATCGGAGCCCTTAATTGAATTCTTTGTATGATTCAATACGTACATTACGATTCAATAAGGACAAAGCCAAATTCTTATTAAGATCTTTCTATCTTCATAGATAGATTCTTGAAAATGATTAAAGTACCAAATGAAATCCACGGATTGGATTCCTGGTGTGCTTTAATTATCCATGCTCAAAGACAACAAATTAAAGAATCAAGTTAACTAATTTTTGTGCTTATGTGTTTTCTTATGTGTTTTGTGTTTTATGTGATCCATCCAAATCCTCGTAGAATCTTCCATATCTCATATGAAGGATTCGTAGTAGGATATTCCAAAAAGGTACTATCTTAAATCCTTAATGGACTTCTACGTTGTAGTTAAGTCCCTTGGGTTTTAAAGTACTATTCTAAAACTGGACCTCTTGAATGGTCTGGTTAAACAGACTGATTTTGAAAATCTGATCAAAAATATCATGTGATGATATAAATACAAAGATCCCTTAAGTGGTCTATTTAAGGAGATCATACGACGGTTTAGTTAAGAAGATCATATGTTGATCTAGTTAAAAAGATCGTTCGTAGATCAAATTAAAAGGACCCTTTTGTGGTCTAGTCAGGTCGCTTTATGTTTATTCAATTGATTTTTTTCCCATACGCATTATGAAATGAACTGTGCGGACTGTGCAAGGAACTACGTAATTATGGAGGCCTACATAATTATGGAATTCAGTGCACAGAAACCACAGGGAATTTTGTCATGTGTTAAGACCCATAGTGACAAGAGTAATGATACGGGAGAAGTATTGGACTTCGACCAATGTCATTTATTCTTACACTTCCCAATTCTGATCTCAATCACACACCAAGTTTCCTATGATGAGTCTTCATAAGAAACGTTCTTCTGTCCGTAGTTCAAAACTCCATGTTTTGTTACTACAATGACATCACTTTGAGGGTTGACATTTTCTCTAAGAATCCTAACATGGCCCAGAGTTCTACTTGGGGTTCAAGGGGTTCATTCAAAGCGAAAACATCACCTTCGTCCCCACAAGTTTCTCCTAAAATTAAATTTCGGGACGAAATTTCCTAAAGTAGGGGAGACTGTAACACCTGTGTCATTTCAACCATCAAACAAATGCCAAACCAATGAAATATTGTATTTCATACTTTGGACTTGTATAAATATGTGTATCGTTTGCACATATCATTTCTTGTTCGATTTCAAGCTTTAAATCGCTTTCTGGAGGGTTATACGCGCTCTGATGTGTAGATATAACCAGTTTAATCCAACGAACACTCCGGAATAGTGAAATAGGCTTAACATACCTTAAATAACCTTTACATAACTTAGATATAAGTTTTGGAAGGTTTGGTGTGGTGAAATCAAAGTTTAATCGCTTACAGGGACTAAAGTTGACAAACTGCGAAAGTATGCCAATTTGAACTGTAACAGACCTTCCGGAACATGACCATAAGTTAAACATACCATAAATATCCTTTACATAGCTTAGAAATAGGCTTTGAGGTGTTCGGTATGCTAAAATAAACTTTTGTGTCATTCAGGGACTAAAAGTGTCAAAAAGTGCACAAGTTTGCATTTTTACGCATAACTTACGTTCTGAATACATCCGGACACCCAAAAATTTATGTGAGCATGACTATATTATATTTTAGTGTTCGCCATAAGAAAAATCCATTCGTCGCGTCATTTGGATCGTTTTTCGCGCTTATGCGCATTCCGTCGTAATTAAGCGAACATCGCGTTCGTACGACCAAACGAACGATCATCCGGCATATTTTTGAGCATGTTTTGAGTCCCCTATACTTTAACTTCATTTTAGAGCCTTGAAATGAGGTTAACAGGGTTCAAACGCATCGAAAATCGCTTAAACGGGCTGCAGGGACCATTTCTGCCAATTTTGAAAGTTTGCTGAAACAAGGGGGCAGTGGCGTAGCGCCACTGCATGTAGCCTTACCAGTCACGCTACGCGACTGCCTATTCTGGGCAGAAAACATGCAGAAACTCAGTTTTTCGCATTCGGGACCAGATTCGATGTATTAGCCGTTGTTTAATTCACATCCACACATTCTAACTTGCTTAGTCAGTGGATAAGGATGAAATTTAGCTACCATGAGTTTCCGACAAGTGTACGGGTTGGATCATGGCACGTTTTCCATGAAACGATCCTAACGGTTCGGGTATTCCTATAAATACCCAACCCACACAACCTCATTTTGCACAAGAATTCTGATTTGAGAGCTCTAAGTTGAAACCATTGTTTCATACCTGAGTTCTTGGATCGGGATTAGCATTCGGGGACCCTTCGTAAGTATTCTTTCGTTCTTTTCCTTATTTTATTGCTTTTAGAGTCAGAAAGTCAAACTTTGTTTGACTTTCAGCGTTGACCAGTAATGGTCAATGCGAAGTTCGTTTGAACTTCGCAACGTGAGTGTAATCACGTTGGTCATAGTCCCTTGGGACTATGCCCACTGATTACCACGTTGTCTAGGGTCGTAGGGTAAGAGATCTAATGAATCGCTTATACCTCGAACCCGACCCATTTGGTCGATCATTAGGATCCGACCAAATACATTAGGTGACCATAGTAGGTAGGGAATAACCTTCCGAGGTTATACCTTATGGTCGCTTCGTTTAAGTAGTTGTATGATAAGTAGTTTATATGCCTTAGGTAAATTACCAGAATACCCTTTTCATGTATAATTGGTAATTAAGCATATGTAACCTAAACTTTTGTCACATAACTGATTATGTAACATGTTTAGGCATATAACACTTGTCATAGGACTAGTTAGATGGTCCAAACGCGTTTCACGCGCACGACGCGTTAAAGTAGCATAAGCTACCTTAATGGGTCGCGATGGGTCGAAAGCACTTAGGTTTGGTTTCATTGTAGTATGTAGGCCTTGTTAAACCATATCATATGAGTTCCAATACTCATTTGGTTTACCAAGCCTCATCCTATCCGATCTCCCGATTTAAGTCCGGTTTATTTTTATAGTTTTAGATTGCCGACTGATTCCGTGCTCCCTCTAACTTTGTTTGGTTGTTGTTCAAGACCTCCAAGCATTATCAGGCGAGTACATTATTCCCCTCTTAAACTGTTTTCAAACTGTTTTGGGGTGAAGCATGTGTACCTATCTGTTATTTTCATGATTCCAAAAGTATAATTGATTATACATGTTATTATTTATCATTTGACAAATTACATAACTATCTATGATTTAAACATTTATTTCTCAAAGAACATAAAATAAATTGTTGAATTGTACTTATTTTATGTTCACCAGACCGATTGTTAGTATGATATAGCGCTATAGGATTTGACACCCCATTCCTGTTGGCATGGAATGTCTGAAACCAATTTGTTGCTCCATCCAAATAGGGATTGCCTTTGTGGTATTTCTATAGTCTCAAAGGTGTATCTTGATGCACCAGGTCTGAATGAATTCTTAAATCACACTATCAAAGTATAGTTGAATATACTCTCATGTGTGGTATTGTACAAAACCAACATATATATATGAAACCAAAACATAGTTTAATATGTTATTTATCACATCTAAAGCATATTTTGATATGTTATATATGAAACCAAAACATAGTTTAATATGTTATTTATCACATCTAAAGCATATTTTGATATGTTATATATGAAACCAAAACATAGTTTAATATGTTATTTATCACATCTAAAGCATATTTTGATATGTTATATATGAAACCAAAACATAGTTTAATATGTTATTTATCACATCTAAAGCATATTTTGATATGTTATATATGAAATCAAAAACATAGTTTAATATGTTACTTACAAATCCAAAGTATACTTTTAATATGCTACTATAAGGTTATTTGTTTAATCTTACATTTATTTATACAAATCACATTGAATACATATTACATGATTTACATTAGACATGAACATTTTACATCTTGATGGTTTGGTTTGAATAAGTGATTAAGTAACGATGCGTGTGTAATATGATACAAGCATGGTGGATACGCCGCTGGTACTTCCTATATATAAGTGTTTGTATGGTATTACATATATCGCAGCGTTATTTGAATCATTTTAGTTTGATACATATAAACATTTTATAAAAATAACATACTTTTCACAAGACATTGTTTTACAAACAACATATCTTATACAAACTCATTTTTACATGGTTATTCATATAATCATGCATTATTCTCTTATTTATACATATCATCTGAACTTATCATTGTTTTTCAAATAATTTACTAAAACAAATGTTTTTGGGTTAAGAGTCATGGCTATGAGGTTTTACAAATTATAACCCGCTTGATTTGAGTTGGTTAATTAAGTTGCAATATTATACTCTTTTCAAAACAAGGTTTTTAAATAAAGTATTGCAACGTCTAAACTAGCCATGATTTCGACACTCCTACAAAACCAATGTATTCGCCAGCATTTCTTTGCTGACCTCGTTTTTACACATGTTTCAGGTACTGCTTTGCAATGATTGTTGATACATGCTACATTTAGGATGGACTCGTGCCTTAGCGACTTAAAACGAGACAATAACTAGTTAACTTATGTTATGTACCCTTTGTTTCTTGTTTAAACAATGTAAACTCTCATAATTGATTAATAAAACGAAACTTTAATTGCCATGGATTTGAAACGATTAATTCTGTTACAACACTCCCCGACATTTCCGCCACGTTTTGTATGTTCTACGTGGTCGGGGTGTGACATCCAGCAGCAGCCTCCTCCTCTTGTTGTGCCAGGCTACTCCATTTTCCAATCTCACAATGTTTAATTTTGTTAAGCACCTGCACATGTAATAAACTCAATTACTTGAACAATTTAGCCCAGGTCTGTTGAACCTTAGGCATTTCAACACAATAATTTTCATTCAATAATGGAAACTCTTTGTCATCTTTCACAAAAATCTTTTCAACTTTTACTTCAACTTTTTCATCTTTTTGAAGAATCACTTGTTTCTTTGCACTCCATGTTTGACCTTTAGGAGTACCTCTTTTATAAAAATGAGACTCTTTTTGAACATTTTGTTTTTGAACAACTTTTGGTTTCCAAAACTCTTGTGGTTTTGTAGCATCGACAGTTGTTTTCCAACTTTGTGTTGTTCTGAAACTGGGTGTGTGAGAATTCCAGGTCTGTTTAGAATCGAACCTATTCGGTTTTGATTTCCAAGTTTGGTTCGAAACAAACTTGTTTGTGTTGTACCTCCAAGTTTGTTTTGAATCAAATTTGGTTGACCTTTGTTTTACATCCTCAGATTTTTGTTTCTCAACATTTTCAGATTCCTTTTTGTCAACATCCACAGGTTTTAGATTTGGACACTTTCGTGCAAGATGTCCTATCTGATCACATTTAAAACATGTTCTCATGGACACATCTTTGACTTGTGATTGTTGCTTTTTCTTTTGAGCTAAGAACTCTTCAATAGACTGTTGTCCAATTTTAAGTTTGTCCTCTTCTTCAAAACTTTTTCCTTGAACAAAACTCATTTTTTCTTGAAAATTCGGTGTTTCATTTCTTTTCCAATTTTGTTTCTTCTTATAACCCAAACCAGCCTTCATGTTTTTCTTCTTGTAACCAGGTTTGTTATACGAACCTTTATGACTCTTACCAACAAACTTTGAAATCTCAGACTTCTCAATCTCATCCATTTTGAAAACTTTATCAACCTTTTCTGAAATCACATTCTGAATCGGGATTGTCTGATCCAATCATGGTATAAACCAATCCTTTTGAATCATCATTCAAACTTTTCTCGGATTTGGTGTTTTTCAGATAACTATCATGAAGATTTCCTTCATCTTCATCCTGTGATTCAGATTTACCTGTATCAACCGATTCTTCTTTCAACACACTTTCAACGACTTTACCTACCACCTCTGAATCATGAGAATCATTAGATTTGGAATAGGTTATGTCAATGTTGTCTGGCAATTGATCTACCATGTTGAAAGCTTTTTCGACCTTTTCCTTATCATAAAATGCAAATTTTCCTGGTGTCTGAGCCAATGCCTTTCTTGTTTTGCTCAGACTCACCATCTCCCGGTTTTATATTGAAAATTCGTTCAAGCACATATGACGACACGTGGTAACTTTTTAACTTGTTGTTGTCCTGTTCTAAATCAGCAATATGTCGCTTTAGCTTAGCAACATCCTCAATATAGGAATTAACAACATCTTGTTTTATGGAATACATTCGTTTAAGTTCTTTAGTTGTTTTAGAAAGATAATTCATTCTTGATTGAGCATATTTCATTTCATCTTTCACTTTTTCATATGACTCTTTCGTAATATGATATGCTAATTTCATTGAGTCATATTTTTTCTTCATTTCTTGACAAGCAATTTCTTTTTGTGAACATTCTTCTGTCATTTTAGAAACATTTTCTTTCAAATCTTCATTTTCTTTTTCTATCTTTTTTACATTGTTCTGAAAGTTTTTCATCATTTTCTTTTAAAACTTTTTCTTTTTCTAACATTTCTTTACATTTTTTTTTGAAAATGTTTTCTATCTTTGTGAATTCAAGATTTCTTGTTCTGAATTGCTCATCTTTTTCAGTACAAGCTCTGCACGGTTCCATGCATTTCTTGCACTGTTCAACAGTTTCAGTCAAGATGTTAGAATTAGAATTTACCTCAGTGATTGGCACCTCGGAGTTTTCAGCTGCCTCTGTCTGCTTCGACTCAACAACATTTTGATTTTCTTCAACATCGACTTCATCACCAGCATTACCAGCTTCCAAATTCTCATTCTTTACTTCTTCTTCTTCTTCTTCTTCTTCTTTCTCCACCTCTTCTCCGATCTGCTGTACTTCAGTAACAGCTTTCTCAACCTCTTCATTCACAACAATTTTTTCTTCAATCTTTTCAGCTTTAACCTCTTTAGCAGTTTTCTTCAGATTGTTCACCATTTCTTCAACACTCTTTTTCATTCTCTCTTCATCCCTTTTTCTCAGACACGATGTCATGGCATATCTGATCTCCTTTTCATGCCTTTTAGCATATGTGTCATCTTTCATCACATTTCTATAATATTCAGCTCTCAAAGGAATTATAAGAAGAACATCATCAAAGATTATGTCTTTCTTTGGAACAACTGGTTCACCTTCTCTGTTGAAGTAACACTCTCTCTTTTTATCCCATCTTCTGTTGCTCACTGCACTCTCATACTCTTCTTGCATTTCATCCATTCTGTTGAAAACAACATTTCTTTCTCGATAAGTTTTCTCACTCAAAATCTCTTCTCGAGTCTTCTCTTTGATCTCAACTTTATCTTTTTCTTCATTGTTTTCTTCACGGATTTTAGCAACAAAAACAAACTTTCTTTCCTCTGTTATAGCTTTGCCATGAGCTGTTTTTCGAACATTCTCCAAACGATCTTCTTCTGGACAAATTGAGCTCCAGTCAAAACCTTCATCATCTTGAATTACAAAACAAGCTCTTGATTTGGTTTTATTTTCAATCAATTTCGGCTCTTCTTTGCTTCGATGGTAGATCGCTTTTCGATAATAATCATCATTGAAAGGACGTTCATTTCCTTCAGCAACTTCAGAATTTCTGCATTCTCTTTTGAAATGACCGTTTTGCTTGCATCTGAAGCAGGTCACTTTGGATTTGTTAAATCCAAGCTTCGTTGATGGACCACCCAAAGATTGCTTCCCGGTAATCTCCATGTATCTCTGAGCTCTTCGGATGCAGCTTGCTAAACACCAACGAATATCTATGAGCTCCATTTCTTCCGGATCAATCTGGTCGTAGTCTTCTTTAGTCAACTCTGAGTTTCCAATTTTGCCAGCTACAAGACCTTCATATGACTCCAGAACAGATGCAAGGAAACTCATTTGCTGCTTAGCTGCATTGATGCTCATCGACGGAGAATTCTTCAGTTTGAGAGCGATGTTGCATAGAATCTCCTCAGCTTCATCAGTACTTGCTTTTGAAGATGAATGATATCCAGAATGGTAACTTGATGAGGTTGTTTGAGGTTCTTTCATCTTCTCTCCACTGAATGCTGCATTTGGTGAACCAACACCTTTCTCTGAAGGTACACTGCCTTTGTAGTATAGACCAACATTCTGTTGATGTGAAGAACCAGTCATCTTGCTTTGCTTCTGTAGCTCCAAATCATGACTCTCTATCTTTTCAAACAATGCGTCAAGAGAAATCGTATCATATAAATCATCATTTTTCAAAATAAAAACAAACGTTTGCCACTGATAAGCTCGTGGTAACGCTTCAATCACTTTGTCAATAATTTCCTCTCTTGTTTTCACAATCTCAAATCTCTCAAGTTCAATTTTTAAATGGCAAAACCTCTCAATCATTTGCCTCACTGTCTCTCCTTTTAAGCTATCAAATAGATCGAATTCTTTTTTAAGCAACGCAATTTTGTTCTTTTTAATCTGTTTACCCCCCTCAGCTTTAACACGTAAAGCTTCCCAAACATATTTTGACGACCCATCATGATTAAGCAGTGCAAAAATATCGTTTCTAATTGCTGTCTGAATCAATGCAATCATTCTCTGTTCGGCGGCAAATTCAAATTTATCTTCTTTGGATAATTTCTTGAATGGAAGTTCTTCGCCTTTATCATCTTTTGGTCTCTCATATCCAAACTGTAAACAGAACCAACTTTCATGCGCATACGCTTTCGTCCAGTTGAGAAAACGTTCTTTCCACCATGTATAATCCTCAATGCTTTCCAAAGTTGGTGGCTTTGAGTGTGTTCCATAGAAATTATCATGCTTGATGTTCTCATTGATCGCTTTCGTGATAGTTTTTGGTGTAACAGTTGTAATCTCGGAAGATTCAGATGTGAACGCATTGAAGAACGTGTTGTAGAATTCTTCAGCCATGATTTGAACTTCTTTGAATAACCTTGAATCAAACAAACAAACAAACACTTATCAGTTTAAACACTATCAAATAACTGAAACAAAATAATACTCGAACTGGTGAATATTCTGTGGGGATTGAAGGTTGACAAACTGTGCGGACTGCTATGACCCGGATCAAATTCAAACGACCAGACCCTTTGAAAACTTTGAACTCCAAACTGTGCGGATAGAAAATTCGGACTTCATACAAAGTGAATTTGATTTTATGCGAACTAGTAATATCAAAACACAACTCGGGTGAACTGGTATTCAGATGAACTTAGAATATGACTTCAAGCAAACAGGATCCAAACCACGTGACTGTTATCTCAAATTGATTGGGCCGATAAAACCAATAACTATTCTCAAATTGATTGGGCCACAATATAAAGTCAATCCCAAATCACATGCAACAACATATACTGGCCGACAACAACAATTCATACAAAGTTTTAATTGGACCTAAACTCTTGTTCACATGTGCTGCCTTTTTTTTTAAATCTCGTGGCCGACAACAATATCTTTCAACATATATGATTTATCACATGCAAACTGATGTCCACAATTTAAAGTCAAAGAATTCTTTTGAAGCGGAATCACTTAATACTTTTGGAGCGAAATCACAGTGAAAATTTCTGGAGCGGAATTAGAATCAACTCCAGAGCGGAATCACAACAAAGTTTCAAACTAGATCAAGTTTCGAGCGGAATCAACTCGAAACTTTCAAGCAGAACGACTTAGAGCGGAATCAGCAACTTTGTTAACTTGGAGCGGAATCAACAGCTTTGTTAACTTGGAGCGGAATCAACAGTTTTGTTATCTTGGAGCGAAATCAGCAACTTTGTTAATCTTGGAGCGGAATCAAACAAGTAGAACACTTTGGAACGGAATCAGACAATGTAAGTTCGAGTGGAATCAGGCTGTTAATCACGAAATCCCACCTAAAAACTCAGATTTCTCCTAAACGGCTAGGAATTAGGATCTGAAACTTGGTAGGGTTATAGATCAGGTGTTTTGGCACAACATATCAAAAACTCAGATGATTTGGACCGTAAAAACCCGTTCAATTTGATGAAAATCAGTGAAAAATGTGAAAAAGATGAAGAAATAGATGAAATCCGGATCTGAATCTGATGATTTTCTGCGCGGAAATGTGTGATAGATCAGTGCAATCGAGCTCCTGCTCTGATACCACTTGTAGGACCGGTTTTAACTCCGAAACGATTGCAAACCGAACGTATGACGTGCGGAATCCGTACACGAACGCGACCTAACACACACGATGTAATATAAATTTGATTCTATTAGAAATCTAACAAGAACAAGCACCTTGAATCACTCTCTCTCTAGATTCTCTCTCTAGATCTAGAGTTCTCCTAAACACAAATGAGCCAAAAAAGTCTCTAATCTAAACATAAAGCTCCTATTTATAGGCCTTGGCTTTTAATGAGATTTCTCATTAATTACAATATTGCCACCTTGCCTTTTGTCTAGATATTACATCATAACGACTAGTTTTCTTCTGTTTCTCGCTACGGATCGGATTGACGAAGGCTATAGACATAAATGCACTAACAATGGTGATTGATTCACCAGAAGGGGTTTTGATGTTGACTAGTTTCTTATCACAAGTGATTTTGGCTTGGTTACGTGATAGCCAATCCATGCCTAAAACTATATCAAACCCCGCCAATTTCATTGGCAGAAGAGATAATGGGATTAAATGATTCTTAATGGATATAAAGCATCCATCAAGAATAGTTGAAGCAGTTTCTAAGGTTCCGTTAGCGAGTTCTACCTCATATTTAATATCTAGATTTTTAATAGGCAGGTTTAACAATTTACTAAACTTAAGGTCTACAAAGGACTTATCTGCATCTGAATCAAATAAAACTCTAGCATAAATATTCTTTATGAGGAAGGTACCTGTTATAACTTTATCGTCCTTCACTGCTTCTATGGCATTCATCTGGAATACCCTTGCATTTGATTTCTTAGCCTCTTCAGGCTTCTTTTCATTCTTTGGGAAATTTGTCTTGATATGCCCCTTTTCGTTGCAACCATAATAGGATGCATCCTTCAGATTCCTACACTCCAAAGTCATGTACCCCTTTTTCTTGCAGATCCCACAGGGCTTGGCCTGTGGATCTTTGGTGCACTTCCCAAAATGCTTCTTGTCACAAGTCTTGCACATGGGCTTGTCACCTGACTGATTAGGATTCTTTTTGAACCCAAAGTTTCCTTTCTTTTTCTTGTTGGAATGGTGGGATTGATCATCTTCTCTCTTCCTCTTCCCTTCATCTGAGGTCTTTCTAGACCTACTCCTTACTACATCAAGTGTAAGTGACAAGGACAGGTCCACAGCTTACCTGTAGGTGGTAGGCTTTGAAGCCTTGACGTTACCCTTGATCTCAGGGGCCAGACCACCTATGAAGCGTGCGATGCGCTTTGGTTTAGGAGTGACCAAGTAAGGAACAAGTCTGGACATGGAATTGAAACTGGTAACGTATGATCGGCAATCTAGGTCCTTCATGACTAAAGTCAAGAAATCAGTTTCAATCTTCACCACCTATTGTTGAGGGCAATATGTTTCTTTCACCAATTCAACAAACTTGGCCCAAGAGAGGTTGTACAGAGGAATTTTCCCAGTGGATTGAATTAAGGCCTTCCACCAAGTGATGGCATCGCCCTTGAAAGATTGTGAAACAAATTTAACCACATCCTCCATAGCGCAACTGCTTATATACACCACTGTTTCCAATTCATCGAGCCATTTCATGCAGTCAATGGCTCCTTTCTCTCCAGTAAAGTCTCTTGGTTTGCAAGAGATGATGTACTTGTAAGTACATCCTTCTTTGAAACGTGGTGCCTGATCAAACACAATTTGCTTGGGTGGTTCACTTTTCTAATTTGATAAATGTTTAGATTCATCTTTCTTCGATGTATGCGGTTTTGAATGGGACCTAGAGTGAGTTTTGGAGTGAGCATCACTCGACTCTTTCAGTACTCTATCCACAACTTTTGTTACAGCTATATCTATCATGGCTTGTAAATCAGCGCCAGTGATATTCAGCCTTGTAGTATTATTCCCTTATGCTGGGTGGCTATGTGCCTCGTCTGAATTATCCATGATGAAGCTTTGAATGTTATACATCAAGTAACAATAACTTGTTTAGTTGTCATGTAGTGAATCATCATATTCGATGATTGACTAGCCATGGTATAAATAAACCACATAGGCTAATAGGTTTAACATTTCAGAAGAACGTTTATTTTTGAAATTATTTTATCATATTTAGCCTAGGTTACAAAAAAACCATCAAAGGCATTTAATAAGGATATATTCCTTTATATATTAGATAGGGAACATATGTCACAACTGTCATAGTCGTATAGACATTATTACTTAACGCGAAAGCTCGTCATGAAGGACATTTAAATGGCACAAAAGGCCTTGTCACTTGGACAATTTTGAAATATAAGCTATTATCTTATTGGATCGAAGGCTTTAAGGTTTGAACACAGTTCTTAACCTTTTGACACTGAGTCCTAGACTACGACTGTCTTCGTTTATGAAAAACGATGTAACTTGGCCCGTAGGCAAAACAATTCACATCACTTATGGATTTTTCTATATGAATCATCATATTTGATGATATCAGCCATGATTCACATTGATGATTTAGGATATGTAAAGGCTTGGAAGAATCCAAGTACCTCGACGGCTGGTGTGGTTTCACAAGTCACTGTGCCCGGAGTGTTAACATGTTCTGGATGTTAACAAGGATTTATTGTCTTAAGAGGGTTCTACCATCATAGACATGTTCATATTGACATATAGGCTAGGTTATACCATTAAGAAGATCTTTTGGAATTTCTTGGCAGATCAATAGAAATTGAAATGATTGTTTGCTCAATGAAGTAATGAATATACATGTATGTAATAACAATGTAAATTCCAACAGAAGATTTTCATTAATAATACTAATGATTACAAAACTGCCTTAAACAGGTCTTTCAAATAACATAAATTGTCCACGCAGGGACTAAAAAGAAGACAAGTCCTCGCAGGGACTAATACATAAAGATAGTGTCCACGTAGGGACTAATACTAAAAGAAAATGTCCACGCATGGACTTAATTTAAAATAACAAATACAAGATAAAAATAAACCTTCAATCTTCATTCCTTTTTCCCTTGATAAATTTTGAAAGACTCTTAAGAAACTTAGTGGTCTTTCTCTCACCTCTATCCACCCTACGTTCAACATTTTCCACCCTATGTAAAATTTCTAGTTGTTGTTGGGGTGGTAGTTGTTGTTGGGGTGGAGGTTGAAGTTGAGATTATGGTTGTGGTTAGGGTGGAGGGTATTGATACCCAAAGGCAGGATACCCAGTTGGGTATGCAGGTGGGAAAGGTGAAGGATAGAGAACATTATAGGCGATTGCTTCGACGTATGGGTCGTAAGCGGGTGGTTGGTAGTTATAACCTATAGGAGCTTGTGGCTCGAACGGGTTATACCCAGTCGCAGCTGGGTATGTAGGGATTAGGTTTTCGAAACACATCGGAGGTGGTTGTGGTGCAAAGGTGGCCGGTGTGGTATCAATGACCGGTACGGCGTTCGAAGGTCCATCCATTTGTGGATCCTTGGGAATAGGAGGGTAGTTGCTTGAAGCTTGGGGCGAACTAATTCGTGGGCCCCCACGCATGGACATACGTGCGTTCCTTCTACTCCTCGGCGGTTCTGGAGGTGGTGGAGGTTGTTCCTCCACTGGTGGTGGTGGTGTTACAGCATGAAAGTACGGCTCCTCAGATGGAGGCTGTGGTGGGGTGTTGTGGTAGGAAGGAGTGTACTCGAAATTCCACTGTCCCCATCGTTCGGCATATTCATCGGGACCTTGGTAGGGAGATCCCGTGAAGGAAGAACTACTAGAAATGTCGATGGGATGCGTAGGCATCCCAGAAGGAAGAACCGCGAAGGATGAACCACTAGAAATGTTGAATTGCTTTCAAAGGAAAAGTTTTTTTTGAAAGCTCAAAATTTTGCACAAGGGCTACAGTCTCCCCTACTTTAGTAAATTTCATTCCGAAATTTATTCGAAGGAGACTGTAGAGCGTAATTGAAATAACTGAAAGATGAGCAGAATGCTGGATCCCAAAGATGTAGAACATCATTTGGTGTTGGAAATTTTGGGGGATTCAAAATGTGATTTGGGATATTCAAAGTATCTAAAGGTATTTAAACCTTTAGAACTTGTGAATCTTTAAAAGTGTCAACCAGTGTACAAAAATTGTTTGGTATGGCACTATGTTATACTAAGCTCTTAGTGTAAATCCTAGCAAACAGAGGGGTGTACATTCAAGCCTTGTCCATACGTAGACGGTTTCTAACAGCCTGATGTGTGCGCGACTATACATATTTTTATAATGAAATTACACACGATCTGGTTTTAAATTTATAAAAGTGATTTATACTTTTACATCAAAACACACACGAAAGAGGCAAGTGTACCCCGTCACATATGTAGTAAAGTATCGGTAAGAACCAAGTATCGATCCAAGGAAATGGACGGAGGAATAATACTAGACCTTTGTCATTAAATTAACGGAAGAAAGATAAGTTTTGTGATTTTTTAAAAACTAAAGTAAGCATAAACAAATACTTATAAAAACATAATAGATTTCAAATATGAAAATAGATAAATAGCCTTGCTTTATACACAACCATAGCATGCAAACTAAGTCGGTTTTGCCACTAGAAACCTTTGGTCAATTCTCCATTTTCAAGACAATTAGTATCCCTTTCGGGAATCCTAACATGACAGTCATTCGGAAAGCTAAAACGATAAACACACTTTAACCACCTAAAATTGTTCTTTAACGTGCAATTGATAAATGTCTATGAAAATCTCTTAAAAATAAGTTAGTCATCCGTTAGGAGTTTTCTAACCTCACTTAAACAAGGAAAGTGACATCGATAAACACAATGCAACCACCGAGACAAGCATAAACTAGATTAAATCACAACCGATTTCATTTTACAAATCTTACACATAAATTCACCAAGATAGCAATTTTGGCCTAAACTACTAACTAAGTTAACAAATCATGGCAAGAATTCATAACAACACCATTCAACCCGTTAAGGTCCTTACGTGACGGAAAGCTTTCTTGATTAACAATAATTCCATTTTATTAAACCACTAACCATTTCTAGTATCATGATGCACACATTTTAACCAAGCTAAACAAGTTAACCAAGTTTAAAGTTTACTAATACAAGATTAATTAAGCTTCATTTTTAAACTATCTCAACTAACCAAATATTAATCATCCAACATAATTACTTATAATCAAGAAATCAACAACAATAACAAGGTTGCAAACTAATCATCAAAGATTAACATAGAAAATACTTCCAAGTGTCATTACAAACAAAGTTAATATACTAATGGTTACAATTAAGCAAGGGATTGTTGTGTTTTTGCCCAAAGGCTACAATAATACATAAACATTAATCTAAAAGCTTGAAACATTAACAAAATTATGGAAAGATTAGAAAACCAAACCATAAACAAGCACTAGATTAAGAATCCGGATAGTAATGGAGCTAAACGGGACAATGTGGCTTGAATTCGGGTGAAAGCTAACGCCTCCGGAGCCTGAAAATCGCCTGAATTGCTCTCTAAAATTCCAGAGTTACGAGCAGAATGTTTCTGCATGTTTTTTATATTATTTCGATCTCGCATGGTCGTGCACTTTATTGGCACGACCGTTCACTTTATGCATTATTGGAGTTACTGTGCACCATACCACATGACATCACTAGATCTTGACCAGATTTCATAGCCGCACGACCGTTCCATTGGAGGCACGATCGTGCATCTCCGGGTTCTTGTTGCACGGACATCTGAATGGGTTGTGTATTGCCGGGGTTGGGCTGATCATCGGATCCGCACGGGGTGCAACCAACCGCACGCCCGTTCATCTCCGGGATATGCTTGCATGCCGGATCGCACCGTCGTTCATTGCTGGGCAGGTCTACTTTGTCGGAAATGCACGGTCGTTCCACTCGTTGCACGACCGTTCCAATTGCCCAGGTCAGAATCTTCAAAGAATGTTCGCAGCTTTGTCGTATCGTCCGGAAAGTCCTCGTTTTCACTATCATCTTGTCTGGCATGCTGTTTTAGGCCTGTAAACAAAAGTATACTTGATTATGTATCCGAATGACGGTTTTACGGCCGAAAACACATAAAATGGGGATAAAATGGGGGACTAAAATATGTATAAATTAGTGAATATCAAATCTCCACACACTTGAACCTTGCTTGTCCTCAAGCAAGCTAAACTAAAATGCAATAAAAACTAGAATCTAACAAGAACGAGTATTAACAAACTTTTTATTGAAACAACAACAAACGGTTAGCCGGTTTTTCCAATGGCAACATCAAATGAATCAAACCAAACAAGCATATGCAAATATATGGCGATAACCAAAAAGCCGTGACTTCACTTTCAATTGACTTAACATGCTAATCTTCACACAACTCACAATGTTCACACACACTTGGTTTTATTTGTGAAACATACATAAAATGTGTATGTGCAAACACTTAATGCCTCGTCAAAGAAATGTGTAATGTCATAAGCTTGTCATAAGATCTCGTCTCCACCAACTAACATGCGAAAAAGTATAAATCAAGAGGTCTTTACGGGTTGAAACGTTAGGCTTGGGTGAAGGGTATGGAAATTTAAAGTGGCGTAATGGTTAAAACTCGGTAATATGTTTAACAAGCGTAATACAATAAAACTATACATACTAACGCCTTAAAAAGGCGACTTTTGCGATATCAAGCGCATCAACGAAATTTCATCAATTTAGCATTCAAAATTGCTCGATTTTTGTCGACTTCACCCTATTTTAGGGTGTTTTATTTTCTGTGTTTTTTTTACATACTAATGAATTTGTACAATAAACAATAAACTATAACAAGCGCTAGTTAAACGATGCTTTTGACCGAGTTTCAACACTAAAAGGTTTAAAACATAAAAAGGATAAATTTGGCTAAGTGGGCGATTATGTTGGGTAAACAAAGGTAAACGGGAAGGCTCGACATGGTTAATCCTAAAGGATAATGTAAGGTTTACGGGAAACATAACACAAAGAACAAGGCTAACAACAAAGGGGTATTCTAGGCGCCTCTATCACTTCTACACAATTCCGCAAGTTCATGGTCTTAACAAGCATGCTAGTGACAAGTTCTAAATTACACATGACATCCGGGTCACTCCTACTCTGACATGAACAATCATATAACAATTTAAAGGCTCAAATATGCTCACATAACGGAAGGAATGGGTAAAAGTGTGAAAACTATCATGCAAGTCTTTCTTTGTTTGTCACGCTTTCCGGTTTTGTTTTTCAAAATTTATTTTGCTTGTCGAGTTTTTATCATGTCCGAAGCTTTCTAAAACACAACCAACCGGTTTATTACTAAAAATATATACAAAATACAGATATTTTTGAATGATTTTTCTGATTTTTTTTTTGGACAAACAAATTCAACAAAGTTAAACCCCTCCCCACACTTGAACTTCGCATTGTCCCCAATGCGAAACCTGAAATATAAAGAAAAAGGAGAATAATACTCCCCTGAAGATGATTTTGATGCAACGAGACTTCCAAGCTGTATCTATGATGTGCTCCAGTCCAAGACTTGATAGCCAAAATCTGCAAGTATGTCACAAGGTACAGCAAAACAGAACAGAAACAAATAAACCAAATAAACCATAATTTACATAAATATAAGTACTAAAATCCAAACATGACAAGACAAATAAAGTAAAGTGTCTGAAAATAAAGAGTACATAACCGGGGGTGTTGAAATAATAACCAAAATGAACACCCGAAAAACAAAGTACTGAAATAACAAAACCACCAACGATCAACTCCACCGTCTCCTAGTCATCGTCACCAGCATCATCTCTCATGTTGGCAGGTCCTGCACCTCCATTACCAGGTGGGTTCCCGTATGGGAACTGTGGGGGCTCCCCGAAGTAGTTCGGGAAGGCATTATTAAGATTTAAGACCCCCGAAAAGATATGAGAACCCAGCTTGCACCCCCTGGCTCAGAAAGTCCTGGTTCGCCCTGATCTCGTCCTGACTAGACCTTATCTGCTCTATATGAATCCTTTGCTGCTCCTGGCTAACCTGCATTTGTTGGAACTGCTGGTAAAACTCAGGGTAAGACGGGATGCCCTCTGGACAATCCTGGTGCTGGTAGTATCCGTGATGCTGTGGTGAATGTGGCGGTGTCTGTGGCTCATGCTGCTCTCCCATTTCTTCATCCTCATCCTCATCCTTCGCCTCTGCTGGAGGCAACGGGTCCCAGACCTCGTTGTTTAAACCCTTCAATCGATCCCCACGATCCATCTCAGCAATCAACCCCATCACCTTCAACGACCGAATATCAACATATAAACCCTCAGTCACCAGAGTGAGACTCTGAAGTACCTCATCAGCACCAACCCCAAGTTGTAAGCAATTTCGGTCACATACTGACCGCCGTGAATCTGACTGTTGGGCTTCCTTCCAGAACCCTTCACAAAATATTCTGCCATCCTTGCAGCTAGGTTGATGTGTACCCCATCAACCAGCGCATAAAGAAATATCAGATATGGTGTTGGACAGTTCCCCAAACTGTCCATACGCCCGCAGATGGTATGGCTGAATATATGATGCATCAATCGATGCAAAGGGTCTCTCAATCGTGAAGCTTTAGACATTCTAGGATCGTATGGGTCACCGACTGCATTTTGGGCCCAAAACGCGGACCGCGCTTCGTCACTCGGGAAGGTAAACTCATCGGTGAAGAACTCTGAATCCATGTCTTCATTTGTGTAAATTCCAAGTCTCCTACCCAATCTACCCACCGACCAATTATGCCAGCGTCCCCCCAATCTGAAAGTGATCCTCTCCTTGTAGCGAAAGTTTGGCCTTTTATACGCTCTAGGCTTTTCATATGAATAGGTGGCAAAGAATTCTATCGTGAGCTCACGATAGATGGGGCGGTCAATAGATACTAAGCGCGAAAGCGGGATAGTTAGCATGTTCTCAAGTCGTTCACGCTGATTTAAATCATGCATAACTTCCTAATCCAGCCTCCGGGGGATGCCAAACTGCCCTCGCCTATTCCATAAAGCGTTACGTTTTGGGATACAAAGGCTCCCTCTCTCGTTGTTTTCATTGAATTGCAAGAAAGGATGATCCATCTGCAATGAGGAATGACATTAAGAACAGGAGAAACAGAAAAAATTTAATTCGGAGCAGCCGAACACACTGTTATGAAGGTTTTGTCTCACTGATCTGGGCATGTCGCACGGACGTGCGACCAGACGCACGGTCGTGTGTTCCCGAGAAACAGCGAAGGTGGTCAGCTTTTGTCGTATCTGCACGGCGTGCAGTCAATCGCCCACCGTGCATCACCGAACCAACAGGAAAGTATCGTGAACAGTCGAAAACGCACTGACCGTGCCACAGGGGGAATGACCGTGCGACCCATAATTTCTGCAGACTCTAACCCCGGCTCTAAATAGCCTGATTTTTCAAAAATCAACAAGTTTTTATGCTAACAGGGGGTACAGAATCAACCGGTTGTTCACGATACGCACGATTCTAACAAGGGTTAGGGTTTCACTTGTGTTTATGAAGGGAACCCTAAAAAGCCTTGAAGAATCAAACAAATCTACCCTAGACAAAGAAGAACCAGGAAATCGACAAGAAAGGACATACCGTGCGAAGAGATATGTGAAACCGTGCGAAGAAATCGTGCGATTTGAGGCAAAATCGCTCTGGAACGGCTGGTGCAGATAGGGTTTTCGCGAATTGTGAATGGGGGCTGCAGATGAGAGTATTTATAGTGCCAAATAACAGAAATGCCCCTAGCCTCACGCACGGTCGTGCGACAGATCGCACGGTCGTGCATCACCGATGAAGTTCAACCCTGGCACTCTAATCTCGGAACTGCACCGGGGGTGCGAGTCGGTATGCCGGCCATCCCGGAATCGCACGGGCATGCGATAGGTGACACGGGTGTGCCATATCTGCAGATCAGATTTTTCAGCAGAAAACAGTTTCAACACCCTTTTCGACCGTTTTTCGCCATTTTTTCGACACGCAAACTGTTTTAACAATATCCCAACATAGAACCTTCGCACGGAACGTATAAAAATTAAACAAACTAACGAAAACTACAAAATAAACCTAAATTAAGCTAAAACGACAAAAACAATAAAAGGGACGATTTTACCCCTAAAGCGCTAAAGTCGCTGTTGCTACATTTTTAATCCACGAGTCAGTAGCGTAGACTCTCCTCCCCACACTTATGATGTGTGCGGGGCGTGAAGTTCGATGACCTCCACCGCCGACTCGATCGGCCCGGCAACGTAAAGCTTCAAGCGGTGCCCATTCACCTTGAAAATAACGCCTTCCGCGTTCTCTATTGCAAGAGTACCATAAGAGAATACCTCTTTTACTGTGTATGGTCCTGTCCAACGTGAATGAAGTTTCCCGGGCAACGGCGCCAAAAACTTGATGTGTGCACGACTATACATATTTTTATAATGAAATTACACACGATTTGGTTTTAAATTTATAAAAGTGATTTATACTTCTACATCAAAACACACACGAAAGAGGCAAGTGTACCCCCTCACATATGTAGTAAAGTATCGGTAAGAACCAAGTATCGATCCAAGAAAATGGGCGGAGGAATAATACTAGACCTTTGTCATTAAATTAACGGAAGAAATATAAGTTTTATGATTTTCTAAAAACTAAAGTAAGAATAAACAAATACTTATAAAAACATAATAGATTTCAAATATGAAAATAGATAAATAGCCTTACTTTATACACAACCATAGCATGCAAACTAAGTCGGTTTTGCCACTAGAAACATTTGGTCAATTCTCCATTTTCAAGACAATTAGTATCCCTATCGGGAATCCTAACATGACAATCATTCGGAAAGCTAAAACGATAAACACACTTTAACCACCTAAAATTGTTCTTTAACGTGCAATTGATAAATGTCTATGAGAATCTCTTAAAAATAAGTTAGTCATCCGTTAGGAGTTTTCTAACCTCACTTAAACAAGGAAAGTGAAATCGATAAACACAATGCAACCACCGAGACAAGCATAAACTAGATTAAATCACAACCGAGTTCATTTTACAAATCATACACATAAATTCACCAAGATAGCAATTTTGGCCTAAACTACTAACTAAGTTAACAAATCATGGCAAGAATTTATAACAACACCATTTAACCCGTTAAGGTCCTTACATGACGGAAAGCTTTCTTGATTAACAATAATTACATTTTATTAAACCACTAACCATTTCTAGTATCATGATGCACACATTTTAACCAAGCTAAACTAGTTAACCAAGTTTAAAGTTTACTAATACAAGATTAATTAAGCTTCATTTTTCAACTATCTCAACTAACCAAATATTAATCATCCAACATAATTACTTATAATTAAGAAACCAACAACAATAACAAGGTTGCAAAATAATCATCAAAGATTAATATAGAAAATACTTCCAAGTGTCATTACAAACAAAGTTAACATACTAATGGTTACAATTAAGCAAGGGATTGTTGTGTTTTTGCCCAAAGGCTACAATAATACATAAACATTAATCTAAAAGCTTGAAACATTAAAAAAATTATGGAAAGATTAGAAAATCAAACCATAAACAAGCACTAGATTAAGAATCCGGATAGTAATGGAGCTAAACGGGACAATGTGGCTTGAATCCGGGTGAAAGCTAACGCCTCCGGAGCCTGAAAATCGCCTGAATTGCTCTCCAAAATTCCAGAGTTACGAGCAGAATGTTTCTGCATGTTTTTTATATTATCTCGATCTCGCACGGTCGTGCACTTTATTGGCACGACCGTTCACTTTTTTCATTATTGGAGTTACTATGCACCATACCGCATGACATCACCAGATCTTGACCAGATTTCGTAGCCGCACGACCGTTCCATTGGAGGCACGATCGTGCATCTCCGGGTTCTTGTTGCACGGACATCTGAACGGGTTGTGCATTGTCGGGGTTGGGCTGATCATCGGATCCGCACGGGGTGCAACCAACCGCACGCCCGTTCATCTCCGGGATATGCTTGCACGCCGGATCGCACCGTCGTTCATTGCTGGGCTGGTCTACTTTGTCGGAAATGCACGGTCCTTCCACTCATTGCACGACTGTTACAATTGCCCAGGTCAGAATCTTCACAGAATGTTCACAGCTTTGTCGTTTCGTCCGAAAAGTCCTCGTTTTCTCTATCATCTTGTCTGGCATGCTGTTTTAGGCCTGTAAACAAAATATACTTGATTAAGTATCCGAATGACGGTTTTACGGCCGAAAACGCATAAAATGGGGATAAAATGGTGGACTAAAATATGTATAAATTAGTGAATATCACATCCCATGAGGTATATGCAATGTACCATGAGCATCTCATGCATAGGAGACGGGTCAACATACCTATGGCATCAAGATCGTCACCTTTAACACCATAATATACTCTTGTTCGGTTCGATTTGAGTTAATGAATGTACTCGTCATCGTCATTGCACTCAATAAGCCAAATAACAAATCTAACATAATCACATGATGGTCCAAGATAACATAAAATCACTAAGTGATCGTAGTAACGTTCTGAAGAATAACACAATAAGAACACTTATATATAGGAAGTACCATCGGCATATCCACCATGTTCTTATCGCATCATACCCCTCCCGTTACCTAATCACTCTAGATTTTATGCCACCATACTTAACAAGGCTTACTATGATTCTCATGCGTCGAACCTCATAATTAAGTGTACACCCATAATTATTCGTTTCGTCGCATGGTCCACATAGCTCCTCTTGTTAAGAGAGGGAAAACAAATAATAAGGTCGCACTATCATCTAAATCAAATAAACATTGTCACAACATCCATCGAATCAAATTGTGTTTCATACTAGCAATGATACCACTTGTTTTGCATACAACAAAATTAGTAGTAGATATTTCATTCTAGTACAAATGTTAATACATGTTTTATACTAACCAAACTAGTAGAATGTAACATATACTAAGCATGTATTGTCATAATAGTGTAAGCATATCGAGAAAATATTTTCAAATCATGTGCTAGGTATGCTAAGTCAACATACTAAGCAAAATGTATTTGAAATTCGTGTACTAAGTATGTTAGGTCAACATACAAAGCAAAAATGTATTTGTAATCATGTATTATACATACTAAATAAACAAATCATGTATGTAATGTCATGAAAACAAAAATGGTAGTAGTCACATAGTATTTGTAGCGATCGTGTTGCCAAGTTCATATGAATGCACTAGAGTGCAATCATAGTATGCTAAATTACAAGATTGAGTTCCTAAAGAACAGAATCCTCGAAGTCGGCGTTGTAGTTGTAATCACACATAGTGTAATTATATTGGAATTTGTAATTGGAATACGAATAACAAGAATAAAGAAAAACTTCTTGAAACTTATATTGTCATTACAAACATAGTTGAAATATGTCCATTGCTTTCGAAAATAAGCAGGAAATGTAGAGGTTCAAATGATCATAAGTGCTTGATCATCAGCTTGAGCCTCATTGACATTGTACACTCGTCCATTTGCGTTAGCAAATTTAGGGCAGTTTCGCTTGAAATGATTTAAATCACCACAATTGAAACATGCTCTAGGGCGAGTCTGAGTAAGGGCTGCTTGGTTCTGGATGCAACAGGTTGCAGCTAGATGTCCATAAAGACCACAGATTGTACACTGGCGGCAAGGAGAATTTGTCGCGTGATGATAGTTACAATGATTGCACCGAGGTTGTTTTCTACGATAAAACCCCCTAAAGGGTACTGAGTTTAGTGGAATTGGTGCAGGAATTGTATAATTCTTTGAAGCCTTATGCTTAGAATCTTTGGAAGATTTAGCCCTTGTTTCCCTTGGTTTCTCCTCAGTAGTTCTATCAGCTCATTTCTTGTCTCCCTTTAAAAAAAGTTTCCCTTTTCTAACCTGGGAGTTTGTTAGGGTAGCGGCTATTTCTTTAGCCTCCCTAAGTGTTGCAGGTTTGCTGCCAGTGACAATGTCTTGGACTGGATCAGGTAGGCCATCAATGTATTTCTCAATGGCTCGATCCAAAGGTGTGACCATAGTAGGGCAGAGTAGGCTTAATTGTTCAAACCGGTCAGTGTAAGTATAGTTTTCCCCGCTATCTTGTTTTAGGTGATAGAATTCGTTTTCGAGTGCCCTCATTTCGCTTCGTGGGCATAATTCTTTCTTCATAAGATTCTTAAATTCTTCCCACATTTGTGCCATTGCTATATCGGCACCTCGGTCTCTCATGACTCCGTTCCACCAAGTGAGTGCTCTCCTTTGGAAAACACTGGAGGCGAACTCTACCTTGCGCTCACCAGGACACTGAACATGGTGGAATATGCTTTCTATACTTTCAAACCATTGTAGGAACCCAGTTAAACTTAAGTGGTTTAGCTGAGTTGAATTGTTTGTAGCTGCAAGGTGTGATAACATTGTTGTTGTTATTATTTTTCATGGATTTGGTTGGCTTGGGTCACAATATTTGGGAGTAAAGTAGCTAGATGCTGAGAAATCCTTGCTGCCATTTCAGCGTTCCAAGTGACGTCGCGGTGAGGAGGCATCTTGAAGGTATAGCTATAGTGAAAATCAAATAAGGGAGATCCATCAAATTTTCATGAGTTTGAAACATCATTGTGTGGTGAAAATCTTGACTTGATAAAAATCTTGTTCAAAAGTCTTGTTCTTGTACTTAGAAAATATAGTGTTGTGGATTTTGTTTTGAAACAAGAATTGTTTGAAAAATCAACTTTTGTAATATTTTTTTGGATGACAGAATACAAACCAAGTTAATGGTTTGTGTTATCAATTCTTTACCTTTTAAAAATTTATTGTTTTTAGGATAAAATGTTTTTAATTAAATTTTTAAAATAAAGAAACTTTGTGTTTAAAATTATGAAAATTCTCATCCAAATGGTAAAAATTTTGAAAGACAAAAGGCAATGTTTGAAAATGATAAAGGTTTACAAAGTGACATGAAACAAAATGAAATTTTTTTTCAAATGTTTTTTATACAAATATATCACCGAAGGTAATACAATGGAATAGTATCGCAAATAGAAATTTGTTTCGATTGTTGTGAATAACAAACATATCACCAAGGGTAATATAGATGAGTTGTGTCACAAAGGTTGTGGTGTTATAATGTTTCGAGAAGACATGCTTTAGCCTATAAGCGGAAACTCACCCTAAGAATTTCCAGGTAAGAGTGACTGGTCCGAAAATGCGGATTTGTACGAACACTCTAGCCTTAGACAGAAGACTCGGGGTACAGGCATCCACCCTTCCAGATTGCATGTGTTCACATTATTAAAACCTAAGATTTCGATGAAAATTGTTTAAGAAAAACATTTTGAGAAATCTTTTGATAAAATTTGTTTGAGATAAACATATTGTGAAATATTTTGACAAAAACGTTTGAGAAAACATTTTGAGAAATATTTCAACGAAAATGTTTTGAGAAAAACATTTTGAGGAATAACTTATGGCATAAAGCCTAAGGGTTTAGGATAAGTCATCTAAGGTTATATGATTTGTAAATCATAGAGTAGTTGTGGTACGAATAAGGATGAGGATTAGGATAGAAGTCCTAAGTCTACTCATGTTTGGGTCCCTAGGAAGGTTATAGACTAGGTTAAAGGCATACTAATAACCTAATTCCTTATAACCAGTGCTCTGATACCAATCTGTAACACCCCAATCGTGTAACACGCGGCGGAAATATCGTGGAGTCACGTTACAAATTGCTCACAAAGACTGGTACTATATTGTTTCATTACTGTTAACATTGTTTTACAAAACAAGTAATACATGTAATTGTCTTTTGATTAAAGAAGTCTAAGGCCCGGATGTCACACCCTGGCTTTGCGGAAGCGTGGTTAATTTGGTGTGACTTCTTAATACCATAGCTTAACCATAACTAAGCTATATGAAATAAAATCATGCAAGATCATCCATTCGATTGAGTTTTAAAACCAGAGTAACATAACATTGTCTTAGGGACTTACAACCTCATAACATAAAACATTGTCTTCAAAAACATAAACATCAACATGAAATAAACGCAGTTTAAGATTTGTGACTCGTCCAGGAAAAAGTCACATTTCCTAAACTCGGATGACCTCGGAACCCATATGCAGCGGGAAAACATAACATACCGCGCCAGATCTTTAATTTCCTGAAATACATGTAAGTTGAAAAATCAACAATAATGTTGAGCGAGTTCATGTGTAAGTGAGTAAGTAAACCTTTGTGAGTATAAAAATAGTCTTGGTATGTAGCAAATAAGGGAATTGAGATCACCAATGGTTTGCAAGGCCACTGATATATGTGAAGTGCAAATAGGGAGACTCAAACCTAGCAGATTTCGCCACGGCATTAGTATGTGGACAAAGTCACCCCGAGGTCCGTTTCTAGTTTGGCCTGGGGCTGGGCTCGCTACACCCAGATAGATCTACCGCTCCTGTCCCTCGGTCCCGCCATGAGGACTAATGGCCTCATATTGCTCCTACCCACTCACATGATCTAAGTAGTAAACCTCCTTACGCTAACCATACCGTGTATAAGTACTTGTAATCAAAGTAACATGTATTTCACCCCCGTAGTTAAGAAAACTGAAAACAGTTAGAGAAAAGGGGGACATGAACTCACCGTGGTGCGTCTCTACCAAGTATGCCTCCAAATCAAACAGCTGTGTGACGACCTACACGTACTAATTCTATTAGACGGACGGCCGTGCCTTAGCTTTATGGTTTAAGTTTTTGGGAAATAGTTAGGCAACTATTTCGTGTTTACGTTCTGTATATACTTGGTAGTCATTT
>JARYGA010005874.1:0-49587 GCA_030545235.1 Helianthus tuberosus
TATTAAATAATTCTCCCAAGTTAAAAAGATTAATTTTGCCTCTGTGCATTTTAATCAATGTGTCAAGATATTTTGTGCCACGTGCATTCAAAACAATTTACAAACTCTTTTTCCAAAATGAGTCAGTTGAATGTATTTACCAGTGTAAACTGACGTATTTTCCAAAAAGGCTAAATGCAGGTACTATACGAAATTGGCTGGATATGTCTCCTTAGCATCAATAGAAGTCTCGCAAGCTTAAGGCCTAAAAGTCTGTTGAACTATTGTTTCCATTTTATGTTCAATCCTTCTGTGGATAAACTTCCGAATATTGTGACAATTGATATTACAATAATAAATTCGGTTGTATTATATTTTCAATTGCTTCCGCTGTGCTTAATAATATTGTGTTGTTTGACTATTATGTTGCCAACCATGACGTCACGATACTCCCCACCGGGCCCACCGGTGACACGTGGAAATTCGGGGTGTGACAAGTAACCCTATCTCCTAAGTGTTATGCGCATAAAAGAGAGTGGGCCGAACCCCCACTTGGGCTGCCCAATAGATCCGAATGCAAGAGTGTAGCCCGAATGGGCTTGTGCGATCGGGTTGCGTTGTGCGTTCACATAATACATACACTCACATAAAATATAACACATATCATCTTATTAAATTAACATGTCAATTAATTACACTAAGTTCACATTCGTTGCATTAAGCACATAGATAAGTTCGGAAATACGAGTTGTCACATTATCCCCAAGTTGAAAGAAATTTCGTCCCGAAATTTGGTACATACTCACTGAGGAAGCTAGTTAAGTTGCATGGTTTCCCTGGGGTGTCACATCCTTCCCCCGTTGATCTGGAATTTCGTCCCGAAATTCCGTAGCTTCGGCCTCAGTAGTGGTTGTACTGTTTGCAAATAGTTGGGGATACTTTTGTTTTATCTGATCTTCGCGTTCCCAGGTGAACTCTGGGCCGCGACGTGAGTTCCAACGAACTCGAACGAGAGGTATTCTAGTACGCTTGAGGACCTTAACATCCCGGTCTGTGATTTCAACTGGTTCCTCGACGAATCGTAGCTGCTCGTCGATGGTGAGCTCCTTCAAAGGAACTATGTGGGTCTCATCTGACAGACACTTCTTCAGATTTGACACGTGAAAAACATTGTGAACTGCACTGAGTTCTGCTGGTAGGTTTAGTTTGTAGGCCACCTTGCCTATTTTCTCAATGACTTCGAAAGGTCCAACGTATCGTGGGTTAAGTTTGCCCCTTTTCCCAAAACGAACCACACCCTTCCAGGGTGAAACTTTGAGTAGTACCCGCTCCCCAATCCTGGAGCTCTAGTGGTTTTCTGCCCTTATCGGCGTAAACTTTCTGACGGTCACGAGCTGCCGCCATTCGTTGTCGTATCTGAGCAAATTCGCTCTGTTGTGTCTACCACAAGTTCTGGACCAGTAATCTGACTATCCCCCACCTCTGCCCAACAAAGAGGTGACCGGCATTTTCGCCCGTACAATGCCCCAAATGGAGCAGCTTTAATGCTGGTGTGGTAGCTGTTATTGTATGAAAATTCTACCAGTGGCATATGCTTTTCCCAGCCGTTGCCAAAGTCAATTACACATGCCCTAAGCATGTCTTCTAGGGTCTGGATGGTGCGTTCTGACTGCCCATCCGTTTGCAGGTGATAAGCTGTGTTCATATCTAATCGTGAGCCAAAGGACTTGTGCATTGCTTGCCACAGTTCTGATGTAAAACGTGCATCTCGATCCGAGATAATAGAGATGGGCACTCCGTGCCTCGAAACAACTTCCTTGAGATATACGTCTGCTAGGGTGGAGAACTTATCCATTTCCTTGATAGCCATGAAGTGAGCAGACTTTGTGAGTCGATCTACGATCACCCCAAAATAGTATCGTTACCGCGTTGTGATCTAGGCAGGCCAGCAACAAAATCCATGGAAATTTGCTCCCATTTCCATTGTGGTATCTCTGGTTGTTGAAGTGGGCCTGATGGTTTCTGGTATTCCGCCTTGACTCTCGCACAAGTCAAGCACTTGCTAACGTAGGTTGCTATGTGGGCCTTCATGCTAGGCCACCAATATGTAGTTTTGATATCGTGGTACATTTTATCCGAACCAGGATGTACTGAGTAGCGAGACTTGTGTGCCTCATCCATCACAAGTTCTCGTAAGTTGCCATAAAGTGGGACCCAAATGCGTCCTGTGACGTAGTAAGCACCGTCTTCCTTCTGTTCTAAGCGTTGCCTTGAGCCGTGTAGGGCTTCAGCCCTGACGTTTTCTGGTTTCAATGCTTCTACCTGAGCATCTCGTATCTTAGAAGGAAGACTAGACTGTATAGTGAGTTGTAAAGCTTGTACGTGCTTGGGCGCAGTGTCCTTTCGACTGAGGGCGTCAGCCACAACATTAGCTTTGCCTGGGTGATACCTGATCGAGCATTCGTAGTCATTCAGTAGTTCGACCCATCGTCGTTGTCGTATGTTAAGTTCCTTCTACTTGAAGATATGCTCGAGGCTCCTGTGATCAGTGTAGATGGCACACTTGGTACCGTACAGGTAATGTCGCCATATCTTAAGCGCAAAAACAACCGCTCCCAGCTCTAGATCGTGTGTAGTGTAGTTCTTTTCATGAACCTTGAGTTGGCGTGAAGCGTATGCTATAACTTTATCCCGTTGCATCAATACGCAACCAAGACCCTGAATGGATGCGTCGCAGTAAACCATGAAGTCGTCTGTGCCCTCTGGCAATGAAAGGATAGGTGCACTGCAAAGTCTATCCTTTAAGTGCTGAAACGCAAACTCCTGTGCATTTCCCCACCGATAAACAACGCCCTTCTGCGTTAGTGAAGTAAGAGGCTGTGCAATCTTGGAAAAATCCTTAATAAACCTCCTGTAGTAACCTGCCAATCCTAAGAATTGGCGAATTTCCGTTGGTGTGCGAGGTGCAGGCCAGCTCTTGATTGAATCTACCTTGGATGGATCAACATGAGTCCCATCCTTATTCACTACGTGGCCTAAGAAATGGACTTCACGAAGCCAGAAGTCACATTTTTGAGAACTTGGCGTACTGCTGCTCTGCTCGAAGGAGTTCCAAAATGAGTCGTAAATGTTGCTCGTGTTCCTCCTGACTCTTCGAATGGATCAGGATGTCGTCGATGACGATAATAACGAACTTGTCTAAGTAAGGCTTGCACACTCGATTCATCAAGTCCATGAAGACCGCAGGTGCGTTTGTCAGCCCGAAAGGCATAATCAAAAACTCGTAGTGACCATATCGAGTTCTAAAGGCTGTTTTGGAGACGTCCTCCTCTCGAACTCTCATCTGATGATATTCTGGTCTCAATTCGATTGGTCGAATAGGTCGTCGATGCGTGGGAGAGGATAGCGATCCTTCACAGTCACCTTGCTGAGTTCACGGTAGTCGATGCACATTCTGAAAGTACCGTCTTTCTTCTTCACAAACAGGACTGGAGCTCCCCAGGGCGAAGATCTAGGATGAATAAAGCCCTTATCCAAGAGTTCTTGTAGTTGCGTAGAGAGTTCTTTCAACTCTGATGGAGCTAATCGATAAGGTGCTCGAGTTATGGGTGCTGCTCCAGGAGCTTGTCACCATGAATTACCAAAGGTTCTTAACCAGCATGAGGAATGCGGACGATCTTTTCTTTGCAAAGGATCTCTGCTCGATGTTGAGGTAGCCAATCCATACCAATAAAGATGTCGAAATCATCACAACGTTGGGGTCATTCCTAGCATCATTCTGACCAATCACGAACACTCGACCATGGCCGTCGTTATTACCCCCGTTGTTGTCTCCACTATTGTTCCCGTTTCCTTGGTTGTGGTTCTGATTCTGATTCTGGTTCAGTCGTGGGTAGTGTCTCATGAAATGATCTTCAGCACCACACTGATAACATCCCTTGTTATCCTGCTGTTGCTGTTGACTTTGTGGAGCTTGTGGCTGCTGTTGCCGGTTCTGGTTTGCAGGACGTGAGCTTCTACAATCTTTGGCTCCATGACCAAGCTTGTTGCATCTCTAACGACGATATTTGTTGCACTGCCCGCTGTGGTGCAAATTACATCGATTGCACTTAGGGTGGTTTCCCTCGTATCCACCCTGACTTCGATTACCAAAAGACTGCTGACTAGGGCTCCTGTACTCGACTGAGATTGAACCGAAGTGAAACCCTTGCTTAAATTTCCATCCCACTTGCGTTTGTTGTCACTGGGAGTAGCAGAAGTGGTTGTAGTAGTACCAATATGCTTAGGCAGCTTGTTCTGTTCCACTGCCCGGTCAGTGGGACGATGAACAAAACAAGTAACATCCTGGATAGTAGCAAGGTTAGCAGAAGTCACATGACTTTGAATCTCTGGTACTAGGCCTTTGGGGTACAACCCAATGCGCTTGGTGGGAGGATCCACCATAGTTGGACATAACACTGCCAGTTCGTTGGATCGTTTCGTGTACGCTTCTATCTCTGACCCCGTCATCATCAGGTTAAAGAACTCCATTTCCAGTTTGTGGATGTCATCACAACTACGGTATTCACGTTTGGATCAGTTCCTTAAGAATCATTCCATGGGGTGGCATTAGCAGCCGCCAGCCCCAGCATCTGAACTTGCGCGTTCCACCAAGTTAGCGTAGTGCCTTCGAGAGTACCAGTGGCGTACTTCACCCTATGAGCCTCAGGGCATTCACACGTCTCTAAGACAGACTCGAGCTTTTCGAACCAATGGAGGAGTCCAACAACTCCTTTAGTGCCACTGAAAGTATTAGGACGACAGCCCATGAACGTCTTGAATGTGCATACAGGTGGCTAAGCGTCCTGACCTTGTTGCGCGAGGAAGAAGTGACAAGGTTAAGCGCAAGAGTTGGGTCATGAGAGTAGGATCTATCATCCTAGGTTAGGTTCGGAATAGCAGGTTATACCTCCTGCCTGGGCGGCTGCGAGTGCTGCCGTAATTTGTTCGTTGATAAGAGCCGTCAGTTGGCTTGAGTTAGGTTCACATGTTCCCTCATGATCTCACATCGAAGGAAACACAAATAGGAAAGGTGTCGCGAATGTGTGTAAGTGTAGAGTGACAGTAGGGAGCAAGCACAAATGTGTTTTCAAACTATAGTTGTTGCGTTCATCTAAGCATACCATGAGCAAAGTTCTATGCAATCTAGCAAGTAGGCAATATAAAACGTAAACCATATCACCTAGAATGTCGAGCCTTGCACGTGGAGTGAAGCGTCGTTGTGGATCGTAGAGCACTGTACAGGTTATAGTCTGGTTTTAACAAAAACATTTTCCTTTATTAAAACCAAGTTCTCTATAACCAATGGCTCTGATACCAATCTGTCACACCCCCAAAATCCACACGCGGAGTATCACCGCTTGGAGGCGTGACTGACCAGGATCAAGCCACCAATCATATTGAACAAATATATACGTAAACATAATTCAACCAAACAATATGAAAGGTGTTCAAAACCCAAAGCATAGTTAAGTGTTTAGCGGAAGCATTATTGTAAAACCCATAGCAAGTATTAAGTATGAAATAAGATAATGTTTATAGCATGGCACACACTGCCATGTCCCACAACGACTGTTCCTCCCCGTGCAAGCTCCATGAGTACCTAATGACCTGCAAGGCATGTAGCAACGAATCAACAACAAAGTTGAGCGAGTTCACAGATAGTTGTTTGGTTACAGTATTCATTTCATAAATCGTATATATTCGTTTTGTAAACCATGTATCGCGTTAATCCTTGCTGCCAGTCCAGGCATGCGTGCGATGATTAGTGGGGGCTTCCCATGTGTTACAAGACCACGCGTATCGACTGCTACGAAAATATAAGATGTGCCCTAAGTCAATGTCTACCAGCATTGACCCTTTGCCCATAGTCCATTAGTACACGCCCGTCCGACTGGCACGGTGTGAGGTTTGTTAAACCTAATAGCGCTATTAACTAATGACCCGCTCGCCCTAGGCCTCGGCGATTAAGTTGATAATTGAGGGACTTCCTTTGATAGAGATGATGGTCTTAAGATCGTGTACGTAGGCTTTACGTACGTGCCCTTCAATCCGAGGACAGTAGTAAGTATAACTGTACGTAGGTTTTACGTACGTGCCCTTCAACCGAGGACAGTAGTAATTTGTTTAATGGTAATAGTTGTACGAGTAGTTATTCCATCCCATTCCCAACCCCTGGGAATCCCATGCCTTGGCTAGTGTGAACTCACCTTGGTTTGCTCGGCAGATACACAGAAAGTCAAGCCTAGCAGCTAGTGGTCAACCACGTCCTAACATGGTTACCAATACAAGTCAGGTTTTGATTTCAAGTAGTGCATGCAAGCATCACATAGATAACACATAAGAAACACGTACAGATCATGGCAACATACATCAACATGTTCAACAATTAATAGCGTATTCAAGATTGGGCTCGCACAAGCTTTGTGGCCTTGTGCGAGTCATCCGTTGGATCCCATTACTACCCGGCCCAAAGTCAAGAAGCCTTCTGTTCTTTGGGCTTGACATTTACTGATTTCTTCACCTGCTTCTGAGATTCAGCCCTCGATCTTCTCATTGATCTCATTGAGCAATCTCTAGCAATATGGCCAATGATGTTACAATTAAAGCATCTCCTTGACTCAAATCTCCAACTCTGGCAGTTAACAGCAATGTGTCCTTGATAGCCGCATCTGTAACACACTCTGTTATCATACCAATCACCATGTTCAGTCCAAACATTCAGATCATAACACTGTTTGGCTTGGTGATAATCCTTGCTCCTCTTGTTTGTTGTTTTTGACTTTTGAGCACTGTGGTCCGACCTGCACCACTTATTGCCAACAATTTTAGAGTTTTCATTTTTCGATTTTTGTAATTTTTCATTGCGATTGGATGATCGATCTGATGAGCTTTTATTATCTTTTTGAACATTTTTCAAAATTTTCTCTTTTTGTTTTTGTTCCACTTTCTTCTTCAAAGGTTTTTGCTTAGAGCATTCTCCCTTTTTAGTTGATTGTGGAACAGTTTCTTGAAACTTTTCTTTTAACTTCAAAAATAAATTCTTTTTCTTCATTTTTTCATTTTCATCATCAGATTTCTCATCGCAATCTTCAACTTTGACTTTGTCAAAGTTTGTGACATTGTCACTTATTGGATCATAATTAACTGGTTTTGGGCAAGGAATAGCTGAAGTATTCACAAACACCTTCAACTTTTCTTCCCATTCCTTGATTTTCTTTTGAGCACACTCTGCTTCCTTTTCAAGTCGAATAATCTTTTCAAGATGAGAATTAATTGCAATTTGTTTTTCAAGATTGTTTTTACCAAACAAATCTCTCTCATCTTCTAAAATTTTTATTTGACTTTGAAAATCTATTTCAATCTTTACCTTTTCATTTTCCAAATTGTGAATTTGATTTTTCAAAACATTTTCTGATTTTTTTAGATTTTTGTTTTCTAATGACAAACTCTCAACATCCTTCAAGAGTTTGTCATTTACAAATGTCAACATCTCATAATTTTTCAGCAAAACAAGAATATGTTTATCATCAACTTTTGTCTCAACCTTTAAAGATGAGATATTTTCAACCTGTTCCTTTTCCTTATGAACACTTTCATTCTTACTCTCTTCTTCTGGTGAATGATCAAAAATAGGTGCATCTTCTGCAACCTCTTCCTTTGACTCTGATTCAGGATTCACGAATACAGGTTTTTCAGATTCTTCTTTCTCAATCTTGACCGATGGAACTTGTTCAATCTGCTCAACTCTGATCTTTTCTTTAACAATAACTGCCTTTTGATTCTTTCTTTTTGCATCTTGTTTTTCTTTCAACTTTTCAATTTTATCGGCATAAAATAACTTTCCACTTCGTTGATCAGATGGAAGTTGTTGTTTAAGATTTTCAAGTTTTTGGATTTCTTCTTCATACTTGTCACCCTCTTCATCAGACGAATAATAAAAAAACCGGACCTTTTTCAACAACTTCTTTTGCTAAGACTGTTTCTTCTTCTTTCTTTGTCAGAATATACTGCTGAGATTCATAATGCACATAAGCCAACATTTCTTCAAAATCCATGTTTTCGGTAAACAATGAACTGTATCACCTTGTAAGAATACACCTGTCGACACAAACAAATAACAATCAGTTTAAAAATTTATCGATTAACAGAATAAGACTGGTACTTGAACTGATGATAATTCTGTGCGAACAGAAAGTTGACACACTGTGCGGACTGCTATGACCCAGATCAAATTCTAACGACCTTTTTCCAATGATCTCACTTTGTCCCTTTGAATGATGACAATTTGACCGTAAATTTCACTAATCCAACACTAAAACATCATATGATTGAATCGCTGATATTATGTTTTCAATGAATTTATGATATCACGTGATGTGGCTGACAATCTTTCAGAATCTCATGATGACCTTTCTTTTATAATAATGAACCGACTAAATCATTAAAGTCAATGACTTTAATTCACATGCAAACGTAATGATTTTGGAATATAATAGAACTAAGATTGGGCCGTTCAGAATCAAATCACATGGGCTTTCAATCACATGACAAGGGCTGACACAAATGACTTAATCTTGTGAATATCTCAAGTTGCCGACAACATCAATTGTCAAACTAAATTGATGATCGAACAATTTCCCTTAGCCGACAACTATTAGTACTATTTGATTCTCATTGGGCCTCAATGTTAAACATTCATAGGACCTTTTACTCCATTAACCGCCAACAACTATTCAATGTGATTGGGCCTCTAAATCCACTGAACCAACAAATGATTGGGCCTCTAAAATACACTTATCCGACAAGTTATGCACAATCCACTTAGTCTGACATTGTGAAAGTATTAAATGTATTCTGATAGAGCCGACAACAATTAATGCAACATCACATGCAAATTTTGAATGAAGCACACATGCTATCAACTGCAACACTAACTCATGATTTTCTTTTCCAATTACTGACAACAAATCATGTGATTATTCTGTTCGATGACTGACAAATACTTTGATGATCACAAGATCAAAATCTCAAAGTGAGCTTACAATGCTTCATATCGATATACAAATCCATCAAACATTCAACCACATCACAGCTATTACCTATGTTCGGTCCCATTACCCTTTACATGTGAACCAATTAGCTTATCATCCAATCATGTATCCTCATACAACATATGTTACCAGTGATTAACAAAAACCCTAATCACTATACAAGATCATAGCCATAATAATATCCTTTAACATATAGACATAGCAATATACGAACCACCATTCAACTGGGTTTTGAAATCATTCATAACATCTCTATCATGCAACCTTAGTTAAATATATAATAACCAATCATCAAAAAGAAACATTCGATCAATATTAAATCACCCATCTATCACGCATTCGGTTCATCACATATGTACGGAAATCAAATACATATTTCAACTCATGATTGTAGTTTTAGCACATGTCCACTAACAAGAAACCCTATTCGACCACACCACAAAATTATCATCAACTATTGTCAGATACTCCCATGTGTTTATTTATTCTATGTTGACTTTAACAACACAATGATCCATATAAATTGTTTAATATAAAACCATGATCCATCATATAACATCATCATACCATAACAATTAAAGTACTAACTGATTGGGATAAGATGAGAGTGTTCCGAATTCAAGAGCTTCGATGAGAATAGGATGACGTTTGGCGTCGGCTTTGAGAGAAGGTAGAGAGGTCGTAGGGTTTGTGTGTGTTATATTTTGCAAGTTGTGAGAAGTAACCCTATTGTAGGATCGAATTCGGACCTAAACGAGTCGTGTAGAAGAGTTTATCTCAGTTTGAACGGCGGAAACAGACAAACCGAGTACAATTCAGCGAGAATTCACTTTAATATGTTAATTCTATTAAACTGAATGACGTTTACAATCCGATCAACACTTCGGCAGCACTTCGTGACTCACCGGAAGACAACACCTAGAACTATGTGTGAGGATCGCTTATGATGACTATATATAGGAGATCTGGTCCGCTTTTACATACATGAACATATAAGCGGACCTCACCTTTGACATAAAAGCGAACCTCATCTAGACATATGAGAGGTCCTCAAAATGACATATAAGCGAACCTAACATGAAATACTTTGACCGAAATCTAAACTTTAACAATCTAAAACTTTTGTCTTATATGTAAGGATGTCATTGTGACATCACTTTGATGATGTCATGATGACATCATACTTGAACATCTTCGCAACGAACTGAGACACGTCTGAAGACGTAGACGACAGACGGATGCACCAACAAACTCCCCCTAGGATGTTGACGGAGTCTTCAGTGTCGAGTCTTTGCATCTTTAGTCTTTATCAGTCCTCTCTAACTCTTTGAAGTGTCTGACAGTGTAAGTATCCTTAAATCTTCTCTCTTTCTCTTTTCATCACCAACAAACTCTTCACGAACAATCTCTACTCAGATGTCTTCAGACTCCCCCTTTCGATATGCTGGGATCGCAGTCTGGCTTGATGAAAACACAGAGTCATCAGGTATCGAAACCTGACACTCTATCTTCAGGTTTAAGATCGAAACCTGGCTATACCTGCACATGCTCTACCCAAAAATAAATTTTCTAATGATAACTTGAACACAATCAGACATCATTCAAAAATATCACAAAAATGATTTACCATTTATAGACTCTGATGAACCATTTGAAAAAAAATATCATTTTCATGTTAAAAAAAACAACACACTCTCCCAAACCATTTGTTCATCATGTTTAGCACTTGAAATTTTGAAAATCAGCTTTTCAATATCAGTTGTCAAAAATCTTTTTGAAATTTTCAAAATTTTATGCTAAAACACACTGAAAATCTTTTTGGAATTTTTGAATAGAATGAAATGCAGTAAAGAAATATTTACAGACAATTTTTTTGTGAGTTTGTGTAAGAGGATCATATCAGTTTTTGAGACAAATCACCAACACCGTTAAGCTTCATTTCATTTTAAGCTCTAAACGATTCACTTAGATTGTCAGTATACTTGTCCACTTAAATTTTCACACAAAGTTCAATTGATCCGAGATACGATATTAATGTTTTAAGCACTTGAACTTATCCGTGTGTCCCACTACTTGAATATACTCCTGTATCCAGATCCTAATATTCAGTCTTACAGGTGAGTATACCACAGATGATATCTGTCAGGGGAATAAATTATAGTACGAGGGCCGTGAGAGCTCAGGTCGATCTTTCGATACGCAGAGAGATGACGGCTTCGACTTTTGGTGTGTCCCCTTTAGAGGATCTTTTGCATTACAACAGTAGCGACTATCAATTTTATTGTTTCATCAGCTTGCTGAGGGCGATGCTATGTTTCAAGCATTTGCAGAAAGCATTATCCGAGGACTAGGTCAGAAATTTCTTTCAGCAGAAGTCCCGGGATAATACCCCAGATATCACTGAGCATAAAGACCTAGTATCTCAGAATAAGGGACCTTTCAAACAAGATTTCGGGGGTTACCCATATATCCGAGAGATGTTTCCCCACGATATAAGCAAGTTTTGAATTTAGGTTTATATCTCGTCACAATCTACTAAATGTGTAAAAACCTACTGGCACATCATCAGTGAGACCGTTTGTCACTTTTTATCTTACCAATTCTTTAGCATGCTGTGATCGTCCACTGATGTACTATCATTTCCTCTTTTATACAACAAAACTCATTTTTGATTTTATCATGTTTTTGGCTTTTTCAAATTTTCAAATGTTTTTGGATTTTCTAAAATTTCTTACTCCCCCTAAAATGCAAACACATTTTAGGAAATTTGAAAATAAACTGTACAATAAACTTGACAACCGATATTGAATTGCTTCAATTCGCCATCCACTTGGCATAAACAATCAGAACTCCCCCTCAAACTATTTTCCCATTTAGATTTCAAAACACTTAAGTTTGTTTTAATCAAATGGTTTTTCCGGAAAATAAGTTTGATTTTACCACTTGTAAAGTTGGGGATGTGGTTCATCATATTGTCTTCAACCACTTGTAGAAAATCAAGTACAACTTAATGTCCTTGATTTACCACTTGTACCAAAAACACAATCAAATACAAAGAATAATGCTGATTCCTGATCCACAATTACCAACTTGGGATCTCCGGCAAGTCAGGTTTTTCATTTAAACAGATTCACCCAAGCCTGACGGTCCTTGGGTGATTTCAAATTCTTGTTCAACAATGGTGGAAAATTTGCATCATCCATTGTTAGACCTGAATTCTCATTTTTTTTCTCAACAAATGGCTCCTCTGGCTTTACCACACCAGATTCATCGCCTGAATGTGGCTTGTCTGACTTTGATGAGCCAGATTCATCGCCGACATGTGGCTCCTTTGTTTCCATAGAAACAAATTCATCGCCAGAAAATGAAAATTTTACTTTCTTTGTTTTGTTAATCTCTTGATTAACCACTTTCTCTTTCTTCAAAATCCCTTTCGTCCTCAGATTTGTATCTGATGAATTTGTCTTGCTTGACTTTGCAGTTAAGGGAGTTGATTCATCAGAACTCTTATTCGATTTATCCGGTGAACCCGAGGACAAGATCTTCTCTAGATACTCTCTAGCCTTCTTTCTCTTCTTCCTCAGTCTGTCTTTCTGCCCCTGAGAAAGTTTCACTTTCATTTCTTGAACTTTAGGTTCTTGAACCTTCTGTTCTTTGGGCTTGGCATTTACTGATTTCTTCACCTGCTTCTGAGATTCAGCCCTCGATCTTCTCATTGATCTCATTGAGCAATCTCTAGCAATATGGCCAATGATGTTACAATTAAAGCATCTCCTTGACTCAAATCTCCAACTCTGGCAGTTAACAGCAATGTGTCCTTGATAGCCGCATCTGTAACACACTCTGTTATCGTACCAATCTCCATGTTCAGTCCAAACATTCAGATCATAACACTGTTTGGCTTGGTGATAATCCTTGCTCCTCTTGTTTGTTGTTTTTGACTTTTGAGCACTGTGGTCCGACCTGCACCACTTATTGCCAACAATTTTAGAGTTTTCATTTTTCGATTTTTGTAATTTTTCATTGCGATTGGATGATCGATCTGATGAGCTTTTATTATCTTTTTGAACATTTTTCAAAATTTTCTCTTTTTGTTTTTGTTCCACTTTCTTCTTCAAAGGTTTTTGCTTAGAGCATTCTCCCTTTTTAGTTGATTGTGGAGCAGTTTCTTGAAACTTTTCTTTTAACTTCAAAAATAAATTCTTTTTCTTCATTTTTTCATTTTCATCATCAGATTTCTCATCGCAATCTTCAACTTTGACTTTGTCAAAGTTTGTGACATTGTCACTTATTGGATCAGAATTAACTGGTTTTGGGCAAGGAATAGCTGAAGTATTCACAAACACCTTCAACTTTTCTTCCCATTCCTTGATTTTCTTTTGAGCACACTCTGCTTCCTTTTCAAGTCGAATAATCTTTTCAAGATGAGAATTAATTGCAATTTGTTTTTCAAGATTGTTTTTACCAAACAAATCTCTCTCATCTTCTAAAATTTTTATTTGACTTTGAAAATCTATTTCAATCTTTACCTTTTCATTTTCCAAATTGTGAATTTGATTTTTCAAAACATTTTCTGATTTTTTTAGATTTTTGTTTTCTAATGACAAACTCTCAACATCCTTCAAGAGTTTGTCATTTACAAATGTCAACATCTCACAATTTTTCAGCAAAACAAGAATATGTTTATCATCAACTTTTGTCTCAACCTTTAAAGATGAGATATTTTCAACCTGTTCCTTTTCCTTATGAACACTTTCATTCTTACTCTCTTCTTCTGGTGAATGATCAAAAATAGGTGCATCTTCTGCAACCTCTTCCTTTGACTCTGATTCAGGATTCACAGATACAGGTTTTTCAGATTCTTCTTTCTCAATCTTGACCGATGGAACTTGTTCAATCTGCTCAACTCTGATCTTTTCTTTAACAATAACTGCCTTTTGATTCTTTCTTTTTGCATCTTGTTTTTCTTTCAACTTTTCAATTTTATCGGCATAAAATAACTTTCCACTTCGTTGATCAGATGGAAGTTGTTGTTTAAGATTTTCAAGTTTTTGGATTTCTTCTTCATACTTGTCACCCTCTTCATCAGACGAATAATAAAAAACCGGACCTTTTTCAACAACTTCTTTTGCTAAGACTGTTTCTTCTTCTTTCTTTGTCAGAATATACTGCTGAGATTCATAATGCACATAAGCCAACATTTCTTCAAAATCCATGTTTTCGGTAAACAATGAACTGTATCACCTTGTAAGAATACACCTGTCGACACAAACAAATAACAATCAGTTTAAAAATTTATCGATTAACAGAATAAGACTGGTACTTGAACTGATGATAATTCTGTGCGAACAGAAAGTTGACACACTGTGCGGACTGCTATGACCCAGATCAAATTCTAACGACCTTTTTCCAATGATCTCACTTTGTCCCTTTGAATGATGACAATTTGACCGTAAATTTCACTAATCCAACACTAAAACATCATATGATTGAATCGCTGATATTATGTTTTCAATGAATTTATGATATCACGTGATGTGGCTGACAATCTTTCAGAATCTCATGATGACCTTTCTTTTATAATAATGAACCGACTAAATCATTAAAGTCAATGACTTTAATTCACATGCAAACGTAATGATTTTGGAATATAATAGAACTAAGATTGGGCCGTTCAGAATCAAATCACATGGGCTTTCAATCACATGACAGGGGCTGACACAAATGACTTAATCTTGTGAATATCTCAAGTTGCCGACAACATCAATTGTCAAACTAAATTGATGATCGAACAATTTCCCTTAGCCGACAACTATTAGTACTATTTGATTCTCATTGGGCCTCAATGTTAAACATTCATTGGACCTTTTACTCCATTAACCGCCAACAACTATTCAATGTGATTGGGCCTCTAAATCCACTGAACCAACAAATGATTGGGCCTCTAAAATACACTTATCCGACAAGTTATGCACAATCCACTTAGTCTGACATTGTGAAAGTATTAAATGTATTCTGATAGAGCCGACAACAATTAATGCAACATCACATGCAAATTTTGAATGAAGCACACATGCTATCAACTGCAACACTAACTCATGATTTTCTTTTCCAATTACTGACAACAAATCATGTGATTATTCTGTTCGATGACTGACAAATACTTTGATGATCACAAGATCGAAATCTCAAAGTGAGCTTACAATGCTTCATATCGATATACAAATCCATCAAACATTCAACCACATCACAGCTATTACCTATGTTCGGTCCCATTACCCTTTACATGTGAACCAATTAGCTTATCATCCAATCATGTATCCTCATACAACATATGTTACCAGTGATTAACAAAAACCCTAATCACTATACAAGATCATAGCCATAATAATATCCTTTAACATATAGACATAGCAATATACGAACCACCATTCAACTGGGTTTTGAAATCATTCATAACATCTCTATCATGCAACCTTAGTTAAATATATAATAACCAATCATCAAAAAGAAACATTCGATCAATATTAAATCACCCATCTATCACGCATTCGGTTCATCACATATGTACGGAAATCAAATACATATTTCAACTCATGATTGTAGTTTTAGCACATGTCCACTAACAAGAAACCCTATTCGACCACACCACAAAATTATCATCAACTATTGTCAGATACTCCCATGTGTTTATTTATTCTATGTTGACTTTAACAACACAATGATCCATATAAATTGTTTAATATAAAACCATGATCCATCATATAACATCATCATACCATAACAATTAAAGTACTAACTGATTGGGATAAGATGAGAGTGTTCCGAATTCAAGAGCTTCGATGAGAATAGGATGACGTTTGGCGTCGGCTTTGAGAGAAGGTAGAGAGGTCGTAGGGTTTGTGTGTGTTATATTTTGCAAGTTGTGAGGAGTAACCCTATTGTAGGATCGAATTCGGACCTAAACGAGTCGTGTAGAAGAGTTTATCTCAGTTTGAACGGCGGAAACAGACAAACCGAGTACAATTCAGCGAGAATTCACTTTAATATGTTGATTCTATTAAACTGAATGACGTTTACAATCCGATCAACACTTCGGCAGCACTTCGTGACTCACCGGAAGACAACACCTAGAACTATGTGTGAGGATCGCTTATGATGACTATATATAGGAGATCTGGTCCGCTTTTACATACATGAACATATAAGCGGACCTCACCTTTGACATAAAAGCGAACCTCATCTAGACATATGAGCGGTCCTCAAAATGACATATAAGCGAACCTAACATGAAATACTTTGACCGAAATCTAAACTTTAACAATCTAAAACTTTTGTCTTATATGTAAGGATGTCATTGTGACATCACTATGATGATGTCATGATGACATCATACTTGAACATCTTCGCAACGAACTGAGACACGACTGAAGACGTAGACGACAGACGGATGCACCAACACCTATCTCCTAAGTGTTATGCGCATAAAAGAGAGTGGGCCGAACCCCAACTTGGGTTGCCCAATAGATCCGAATGCAAGAGTGTAGCCCGAATGGGCTTGTGCGATCGGGTTGCGTTGTGCGTTCACATAATACATACACTCACATAACATATAACACATATCATCTTATTAAATCAACATGTCAATTAATTACACTAAGTTCACATTCGTTGCATTAAGCACATAGATAAGTTCGGAAATACGAGTTGTCACACAAATAGAGATCATCCAGTTGACATGATACTTGGAGATCCTACTGCAGGTGTTCAGACGAGAAGGAGCATAGCTGAAAATTCTGGTTTATTTGTTTTGATTGAAAAGACTGGGATAGTGAATGAATGCTTGTATAGTTGCTTTATTTCCCAAGAGGAGCCGAAGAACATTCAGATGGCTCTTAAAGACAATTCATGGGTTGAAGCTATGCAAGAGGAATTGGCCCATTTTGCGAAGTTGAAGGTTTGGGAGTTAGTGGACCTTCCTAAAGGTGAAAGGGAGATTGGCACTAAATGGGTATTTAGGTGCAAGAAGGATGAAAGAGGTATTGTCACACGCAACAAGGCTCGGTTAGTGGTAAAAGGGTTCAATCAACAAGAAGGGATAGATTACAATGAAGTGTTTGCACCAGTGGCAAGGTTGGAGGCGATTCGTTTGTTTCTTGCTTTTGCTTCTTTCAAGGGCTTTAAAGTTTTTCAACTAGATGTGAAGAGTGCATTTCTTTACGGGAAAGTCCAAGAGGTGGTGTATGTCTCACAACCAGATGGGTTCGTAGATCCAGACTATCCAGATCGAGTGTACAAACTTGATAAGGCTTTGTATGGGTTACATCAAGCTCCCAGGGCGTGGTACGAGACACTGTCTACACATCTGATAAAGAATGGTTTTGAAAGAGGTCAGATTGACAGTACACTGTTCATAAAGAGAAAGAAGGAAGATTTTTTGCTGGTACAGGTGTATGTGGATGACATCATCTTTGGGTCATCAGATGAAAACATGTGTAAAGAGTTTGAACAGGTGATGAAGAGCAAGTTTGAAATGAGTGCTATAGGTGAGCTGTCTTACTTTCTTGGATTGCAAGTTGAACAGAAGGAGGATGGGATGTTTATTCATCAAACGAAGTATGTGTATGACATTTTGGATCGGTTCAAAATGAATGATTGCTCTACTTTCAACACACCCATATGTGAAAATCACAATCTTGGCCCAAATCATGAAAGCACTGAAGATGTTGATCCTACTCAATACAGGGCAATGATTGGTTCTCTAATGTACTTGACTGCTTCAAGACCTGACATCATGTTTGCCGTATGCTTGTGTGCCATATATCAGGCAAATAAAAAAGAGTCACATATGAAAGCAGTGAAGCGTATTCTTCGTTACTTGAAGGGGAAACCAAAACTTGGGTTGTGGTATCCAGCTGATAGTGATCTGAGGTTTGTTGCTTACACTGATTCTGACTTTGGAGGATGCAAATCAAACAGGAAGTCTACAACTGGTGGTTGTCAGTTCTTAGGAGGCAGGATCGTGTCTTGGCAATGCAAGAAGCAATCCTGTGTATCTACATCTACGTGTGAAGCTGAATATATTGCTGCGGGTAGCTGTTGCTCTTAGGTTCTCTGAATTCAACAGCAGATGCGCGATTACGGTTTGGATTTCACTCGTACTCCTATTATGATAGATAATAATGCCACTATTTCAATCACAAACAATCCCGTAAAGCACAGTAGAACTAAACATATTGACATACGTCATCACTTTATACGGGATTGTGCTGAAAAGAGCTCATTGAATTACATCGAGTCGACACACTAGATAACCTTGCTGATCTTTACACAAAAGCTTTTGATCGAGCTCGCTTTAAACACTTAGTCGAACTCAACGGGATGAGGAATCCTGAATAACTGGTTTTTCATAAGAATTTTGTAAATATTTTATTGCTTTCTTAAAAATAAAAAATACAAAAACATTGAAAAATCAAAAACATAAAAAAATAGAAAATAAAAAATGAGTTATCACTGTGTGAAAAGGAAGAAATGATAGTACATCAGCAAGTTAGACTGTCACACTCAAACTGAATTAAAATGTTTAAGTGTGATAGCAGCTTCATCATATGATGTACCAGTAGGCAAAAGCATGAAATAATCAACTTACCAAAGTGATATAAACATAAATGCACTGAGTATGAGTGGAGAACACATCAGTGGTGTATGGTTTAATGACCTTAAATCTTGCGTTGATAGATTGCCAAAATCTGAAGTTTTGGGTCTTTATACTGCTTATTTCATCTGGGGATATCAGGGGTGTCCTTCTGCTGCATCCAGATACATGCTGACCTAGGCACACCCAGGATATCTTAAAAGAGCTAAAAATGCCAAAACCCGGAAAATGAAGAGAGTCATTCATAAAGTGCAAAATGCATAATTCGTACCAAAAAAATGGTATTTGTCATAGCCCTCGTTAGATATTTTGGTCTCTTTGCTGTACAGAAGTACTGACCTGTTCACCAATTATCTAAACGATGAAAACATAACGGACGAATTCAGTATACTCACCTACTACGATGAATCTTTGTGCATACCTTGATCGCGGGGGTATATCCTGAAGTGGGACACACTAATATACCAGATTTAATATTACCTTAACGTATCATACGGTAATGGTACTTGAAATGTTCATGCATTTGTTTAAGTGGAAAAACATACTGGTAATCGTCTTGAACTCTTTTCACGAAAAATTACAAAAAAGAATTAACAAATGGTGTGATACAGTTTGATTGGGCTGATATGATCTTCTTACCGGTGATTCTCACAAAAATAGAGTGTTTATTGCTTTTCGTATTTATTTGCTTTCAGAAAATACAAAAATACAAAAATAGTGTCTTTTTCTGTTAAAATTCTTAATGTACGGAAAACTGTTATTCTTGGAGGAATTGTTACCGATAGGGGGAGACAGTGTTAGTAAGTGGGTTCAAAATTTTTAAATCATGCAGGTTATAAGGTGTTTGTTTAAAAGTTGTGTGTGTTGGTATTGAATTGGAAAATGCTTAATCTGTTACAGTTTAACTAATCTCTTGAATAATAATAATTTGTTTAACTCATGTTGAAAAATTCTTATGGTTTCTCGAGATGTTTGTTTTATAGTAAACATATTGAAGCAGTGTGTTGCTGAGAAATTGCTGTGAAGATGAGAGTTTGACTGGATGCATGGTAGAACCTCCTTTCTACATTGCAGACAAAGTTGAAAAGTTAAAGATTGCTATACAAATGCTGAACTGGAGTTTACTCAAAGTGCTAATGTCTTGAAGATTTGGTGATTGGATGCATCAGCTTAGGGGGAGTCTGTTGCTGCCAGGAGCTGTTAAAGCTGAAGCTATCCAAAGACTAAAAGACAGCGAGATTCTGAAGACTGAAGTTACCTTTGTGAGCTATTGTCAAGGGGGAGTTTGTTGGTGCATATTTGTGACAACAGCTTAGATTTGGTCTTTGGATATCTTGTAATTAGTAAAACGATAAACAATTAGCGGGTTTAGCTTTGTAATAGTTAATTAAGAGTGATTGGGCCAAACCAAACCCACATAGGGGGATGGTAGGCGAAATAGGCCTAGCCCATAACCTAGCCCATGTGCAAAGCTTTGTCCTATATAAACAAAGCTTAGCATTAGGGTTTAGGTTAATCATCTAATCACCTAGTTAGCTTTTGGAGAGAATTCGTGAAAGAGAAAGGCTTGGAAGAATTTGGAGATCTTGATTGATTGTAATTGTTTGAAGATAATCAATAAAGATCGGGTTTAAAGTGATTTTTGTTTCTACACGTTTTCTGTGAAATCTGATCTAGGGGATTCCGCACTCTAGGTTAGATCGACGATTCTGTTATGATCCGCACGGGTTACGAGACCTACAATTAATTATCTTTCAATATTCCGACCCTTTAGGATTGTATCCTTGCTGACTCAAACTACTGGGTTGAGGGTAACGTCACCTTCAAAAGAGGGGCCTACTATTATAACTAAGATAATCTCTTAAAAAGTGCAAAAGTGTGAAAATCATCAAAGGTTTCACTAAAGGCGAGTCGGATCCAAGTGATTCATCTTGTCTATCTGTTTTTATTTTATTTTTATTTTTCAGCATTTTTAGTTTTTATTTTCATGTTTAAAACCTTTTCTAAAATTTTTGATTTGATTAGACGTTGAGGATAAACCAGTACTAAAAGCTCTTGTGTCCTTGGACGACCGCGGTATCTTACCAACGCTATACTATGCTCACGATGGGTGCACTTGCCCATATGTGTGTTTAGTGTTAGTAAAATATTGTGTTTTATAAATTTAAAACTTGACTAAAGTGTTAAAAAGGGCTTAAAATATAACTAAAAATATATTCACACCGACACACATCAAGTTTTTGCCGGGGACACAAGGATTTTAAGAAAGTTAGGAATCAACGGCCTAATCGTTTTTCTTATTTTTCTGTTTTTTAGGATTTTTCTTAATTTTTCAACTTCTGCAGAGCTCAGCACGGGGCCGTGCCCGCTGAACACGCCCCCGTGCCCAATCTTTGGTACTGACAATCCTGTTTTAAGTCAGACAGTAGCTAAACACGGGGCCGTGCCCACTAAACACACCCTGTGCCCAAGTTTCAGATACTGAAAACAGAGCCATAAGATTCCGACGGTTGGTAATTTCTGACACAAACATGAGTGATACTGATAATTTTTACTTTCGCTCCTCTTATGGTACGTGGTGTCAAATATGTGGCGGAACTCATGAAGATTTAAAATATTATTTTCTAAATTACAATCCCCACTATATAGACCCATTGTTTTCCTATAGCCTTAAGATGGGCGAAAGTAAAAACAATCCCTATCTCTCCCTCGAATGCTCTTAATCATCCCTTCTAGATGAAATGATTCTTGAAGAATCATTTCAAATGGAAGAACTAATTCTCCGATGGATAAAAGAACTTGAGATGGATATAACTAATTCATCTCAAGACGACGATCAAGGAGAATTAGTGAGATCGCATTCGGATTATAACAACATCGTTGCTCCCAGAATCACCTCTAACTCTTGCGAGGACTTGAGCGATAGTCGTCCCTGTGTCGATTGTGCCGTGAAGGACTCCCCATCGGTTTCCGCCGATGCATACATAGACCTGAGCGATTCGGCATATACCTTCTTTAACGAGAGCCCGGATAAGGGAAATAAAGGTTGGTCTTGCCCACCGGTATTTAGCTTAGGAATCACCCTTTCCGATAACCTCTTGCGTTCTTGTCTAAAACTAGGGCAACTTAGGTATCTCAGGCACTTCGGTGTTGTTCCGTCCAGTAAAGAACCACCCGATCCGGATAAACTCCTTAAAATAGACAAAACTTCATAAACACTTCTAGCCACGGGGCCGTGTCCAGGTCAGCACGCCCCCGTGTCCACCCAAAGATTCCCATCTGACTTTTGGTCAGAATACGGACAAAAAGTGTCAGAAATTTGTCTGCACACGGGGCCGTGTCCAGCATGCTGTCGTTTTCTATAAATGCAGCAAGATTCCTGCACTCCTGGACCCATTCTAAAGACAAAGATCTGGTGGGATCTTCACATATACCATACTAGGTATATTCTAAAGAAGGTTCTCAACAACCATCTTGTCTTTTCTACTTTTGTCCATTGCCTTCTTCTTCATTTCTCCTCAAAACCTCCATTAAAGTTTGAAAATCTCTATGTTTTCAAACTTTATTGTAATATTTGTTAGGTTTTTATTCAAGGAATCTTGTCAAAAATAAGTTTTAAAACACAGTTTTAAGTTATTTCTGCTTAAAATATCTTCAAAAGTCAGAAAAATAATTTAAAGCTCCAAGATTCCTTGTTTCAAAAACCTGCAGAGAGGTGAACATGGGGCCGTGCTTAGCGAGCACGGGGCCGTGTTCGAGGTACTATTTCATTAAATTGAACTCTTTCCGGTTTGTTTTCTTAAAATGTCGAGCAGAAATAGCGGAACATCTTCATCACACTCCAGGAACAACCGACAAGGAAGAAGGCCATCGGTAGAAGACTCTCTCGTCAACAACGTATATGCCTTGAGAGAGACCATAGAAGAAATGACGGGGGTTGGGGAAGCTTTGGTCGACCGTATCAATCATTTGACGGTGGGGCTAGAAGGATGTCTCCGAGAAGTCAACCTTTTGCACCAAAGGTTGAATATTCTCACTTCACCTCCTTTGGTACCAATCTGTCACACCTCGATATTTCCACGTATTACCGGTGGGGAGTATCGTGACGTAGTTGATATCATCATAGTCAATTAATCACAGTTTAATGCGCAGCGGAAGTCTAAAAGTAATTTATACAAACCGAGTTGAAAGTAACATAAAAATATTACACAACGGATTGTAAGTGGATCCACAGGCGGATCTAAAATAAAAGGAAATATTGCTCAACAGATTTAAGCATCAAAAGCTTGCAAGATTCTTTATTTGATACTAGGAGTAGCCAGCCCATAACGCGTAGTACCTGCACTTAACTTTTTTGAAAAATACGTCAGTTTACACTGGTAAATACAATTAACTGGCTCTTTTTGAAAAAATGTTTATAAAATTGATTTAAATGCGCAGGTCACAAAATTCTTTTATAACTTGGGACAATTATTTAAATAATCTTGTATACAGTTTTATATGTTTGTCGTCCATTCGGGACCTAGTTAGAAGACCCGGATTAGATTAATTGACACACCACAAGTATATGCCCACAAGAGATATGAGATACCGTTTATACATACGCAACTGTCAGGTGTATGCCTACACCCCGTGCTTAAGCCGTGGCCATTTCTAATAAATGAGCCAAGGATATCCAGGACATGGTCATTAACCCCCCAAAGGCATTGCATCAAACAATACAGATTAAAACGGGTTATTTCAATAGCTTAACCACTAATCGATTAAACATTCAATACTCGACCAAGCGGTATTATTATAATACCGTATCCCAAGCCCGTATAACGGAAAATAAGTTAAAAGTATTTACCTGAGCAAAAATATAAATTTATCCTCAGCCGTATATCAATCAGCAAGTACAAGTATCTTTTACTGGGCTCCTAATCTAGAACGAAGGTTTTAATAACCTATTAGATTCCTAACGGGTCTTATTTAAGTTATAACTTAGACCGGTTAGTTTTAAAGAAAAGTATACGGTTCAAAACGCAAGATTAAGCGAAGAACGAAATAGGATGTGATTTAGACCCAACAAGTATGGGGACTTGTATAAAATGGGTAAACTAAACATATTCTGGATTTTGAAGTAAAAATGATAAAGTTTGACCTGTTTCGGTTAATTTATGCAAACTAGTTACATAAACCGTACCGAACGCGAAAAATGCATAACGGGTAACCAAATGAGTCATGAACAAGTTCCACAAGTTAATATGCTTTTAATATGTTGTGATATCAGTAGGATATCTTCCATTATGCCCAAAACGAATTTAAAATCAATTTAAGTCGTAGGGGTATTTTGGTCATTTAGAGTTTATAAAAGAGGTTAAATAGTAATCTGAGGTTCTGGTCTAAAATGATCAGTAAAAATATTTATTTTTACAAGTTATATCAGTAAGATATTGTATATATGTGAAATTTATCATTTATAGCCAAACCATACACCGTAGGGGCATTTTGGTCATTTCACATGAGCTTTAAGGGTCAAATTTGGAAATCCGAGTTTAAAACTTTTGCTTACTGTTAAAGTATAAAAATCTTCTTATAATATCAGTAGGTAACGATTCTTAAGTGTCAAATATAGTTTTAACCCATACTATGCGTTTAAAAAGCGTAAAAGTCGGTATTTGACGATTTTCGGGTTATTTAAGGAAATCTGAGATTTTAATCAGTCTCTAATGCTTAAAATATTTTATTTAACATATGAAATTAGTAGAAAAAGGTTTGGTATCAAAAGGTTATGTAAAACTCATTTTATCCAAGAAAAGGGCAATTTTGTCAATACCGAATTCATACTAAAACTCTATAATATAATTAGTATAGAATTTGGAAAAGATTTCCAAAAATCCCCAAATATAATATTATATCAGTAGGTATAAAGTTTGGTGACAAAAATTGGGTTTGAATATGATTTATACTAAAAATGCCATTTAATTAATAAAAAGCTTTCAATTTACGATAACGAGCATAACTCCTATTTTAGACCATAAACTGATGTCAAATTTTTAGGACATGCTTATAAATCAGTAATAAAGGTTTTTTGTCCTCTCACATTTTCAAAAATCTCGTTTTTATATCAAGAGGGCATAATGGTCAACTTTTAAGCATTTAACTGAAACATGCAAATGATTCAGATTTTCAAAGGAACCATATAGTATAATCTCATAGGGTTATACTAACAGGTAATATGGTCCTAAGGGAACCCTAAGGCATATCTAAACTAAGCTAAATCGAGTCAGAACTGAAAGTCAAAGAAAAAGTCTACTTTTGTGACTTTCGGTTCCGAACCGAGCCTAAACTCAGAATTATCGGATTGAACATGCCTAAACATGTTCTTATATTATTTACCAAGTTATTTAAGTGTTAAAACATGCTCCATAACCTCTGCATTATTAGTTATGAAGTAATTTGTAAAAACTGACCCGTTTGACTTTTTATTAATAAGTTTGACCCGACAATTGACCAAGTAAAAGTGATAATTAGTAGGTGCCCTTTTAAGGGTTTATTACCTACATAATTACCAACTCATAGCCACTTTTAATTCGAATAATGGCTGGACCGTTTGTGATTAATCACAAAGTCAAAGCTTAATTACGATAACTTTGACTTTCGGTCATTAAGCTAATAAAACTTAAACTTAGGAAGCTAAGAACACTTACTATGGTCCTTAGGACGAATTTGAAACTTGAGAAAGCTTCCTTAAGCTCCAGGAGTCTTCAGATAGAGAGTTGTGAAGTAAAACTTCAAATGTGCCGATGAACAAGTGAAGAACAAGTGCCTTATATAGGAATTTTGAGTCTCCAAGATCAATCCATATTTCCCTATGTTGCTTTCAGATGTTCCCAGGTGTCCCTAGTGCATGAAAAACCATTTGCTCAGTCCATGGTATCGAAAATTTGCATGCAAAGGCGGTGGAACTAGTTGAACCTGCAGCTGTGAAGGTCTTTTGTCGCTGGCACCTATGTCGCGGGCCGCGTAGACCCCAGTAGGAGGGTTATGCGCCCCGCGAGGCTCCCTTCTAACCGGATAAAAACTTTCATTAATTGCAATTTCAGTCCCTGGTCCATTTTTAGTTTAAATAACTTCCATTTATTGAACTTATGACCCCCATAGTTAACTATTAAGGGCCTTGGGTCATATACTAACTCCGTTAAGTCCCCAGTTAGTTGTAAGATCACCCGAAAAGTCTTGTTTTCTTCAAAAATCCATGAAATCACTATCCAATGTTCTTGAGAGCAAAATATACAAATATTACAATGCTTTTGGGATTGTAAAAAGGTCACTCAGAGGTAACTTTTAACATGTTGACACTTTTAACCCCTATACTTTGCAAAGTTTTAAATTTAAGGTCAAACGACTTTCAATGTTTGATAATTTATTCATTAAGGAATACGAACATCACGTAAGGTCATTCAGAGGCACACGTTAGGCATGTTGATACTTTTGATCCATCCACACACGTCTTTACACTGTTTGACAATTTTTGTGCCTCAGAATCAATTTATTATACGTTTAAAGTCCATGACACGTGTCTTTATTATATTGGACATGATTTTACGAGGTGTTACATCCTCACCCCCTTAAAAGAAATCTCAACCTCGATATTTACTGAAATAAATGAGGGTATTTCTGTTTCATTGTGGATTCAACCTCCCACGTGTATTCTGGGCCTCTACGGGCATCCCATTTCACCTTTACAATCGGCACGTGCTTTCTTCAAAGCTTCTTAACCTGTTGATGCTTGATCGACAAAGGTTTTTCAACGAACTTCAAGCTCTCATCTATCTGCACGTCCTTGTGCGACATTGCTAGCGACTCATCGGCTAGACATTTCTTTAGGTTGCAGATGTTGAATACGTTATGTATTCCACTATGCTCTTCTGGAAAATTTAACTTGTAAGCCACAGTTCTGACACATTCGATGTTCTCGAATGGTCCTATGTATCTTGGGCTAAGCTTGCCATTTTTGCCAAAACGCATCACCCCCGTCCAGGGTGATAACTTGAATAGCACTTTATCTCCTACCTAGAATTTCAGAGGTTTACGCCTTTTATCCGCGTAGCTTTTCTGCCTATCTCTGGCAGCTTTGAGATGATCACGGATCTGAACAATCTTGTCCGTCGTCTCCAGGACTATATCAGGTCCTGATAGCTGGACATCTCCAACTTCCGCCCAACAAATTGGCGTTCTGCACTTCCTTCCGTATAAGGCCTCAAAAGGCGCTGCTTGAATACTCGAATGATAACTATTATTGTACGAAAATTCAATTAAAGGAAGATGGTCATCCCAACTTCCACCCAAATCTATAACACAAGCCTGTAACATATCCTCAAGCGTTTGAATTGTACGCTCGCTTTGACCATTCGTTTGAGGATGATAAGCAGTGCTGAAATTTAATCGAGTGCCTAAAGATTGCTGAAAGCTTTTACAAAAATGTGATGTGTATCTTATATCCCTATCAGAGATAATAGACACTGGCACTCCGTGAAGAGATACAATCTCATCCACGTACAGCTGAGCTAACTTGTCGGAGCTGTGAGTTTCTTTAATAGGTAAGAAGTGAGCTGACTTGGTCAGTCTGTCTACTATAACCCTAATAGTATCATTCCCATGCTTTGTCCTTGGTAACTTAGTGATAAAATCCATAGTTACCATTTCCCATTTCCAAGTGGGAAGTTCAGGCTGTTGCAGCAAACCTGACGGCTTTTGATGTTCGACTTTAACTTGTGCACATGTCAGACATTTAGCCACATAAGTGGCTATAGATTTCTTCATACCTATCCACCAATAATTTGCCTTTAAATCCTGGTACATCTTATCACTGCCAGGATGAACTGAATATTTGGAGCTCTGAGCTTCTTGAAGAATCACATCTCGAAGTCCTCCATAAATTGGAACCCATATTCGACCATTCAATCTTAGGATTCCATCCTTTCCATATGATAATTGATCGGCAGTCACTCCTAACTTCTCATTCGGATAGTTAGCTTCTAATACAGCTTCCTTTTGAGCGGCTAATAACTTTTCATTCAAGTTGTTCTTCAATTCAATGCTCTTGGCGTTGATCCTAATGGGCTTAACCCTTTCTTTCCTGCTCAAAGCATCAGCGACTGCATTCGCTTTACCTGAATGATATCAGATTTCACAATCATAGTCATTTAATGTTTCCATCCATCGACGTTGCCTCATGTTAAGATCTCTTTGATTGAACAGATGCTGAAGGCTCTTATGATCAGAATAGATCACGCACTTAGTCCCATAAAGGTAATGCCTCCAAAGTTTCAGTGCAAATACAACGGCACCTAATTCCAAATCATGGGTGGTGTAGTTCTTTTCATGCACCTTTAATTGACGGGAAGCATATGCAATAACTTTGCCCTTCTACATAAGCACACATCCCATACCTGTGTGCGATGCGTCGTAATAAACCATAAATTCTTCAATCCCTTCTGGCAATGTTAACACAAGTGCATTGCTTAGCTTTTGCTTAAGAATATCAAAGGATTCTTGCTGCTTGGGACCCCAATCGAACTTTATATTCTTGCGAGTCAATGAAGTTACGGGTGCAGCAATCCTTGTAAAATTTTCAATGAAACGCCTGTAATATCCTGCTAGACCCAAGAGGCTGCGAATCTCTGTAGGTGTTTTCGGTGCTTGCAAGTTCATAATTGCTTCAATCTTAGCGGGATCCACCTGGATACCACGCTCGCTTACCACATGTCCAAGAAATTGGACTTCACGAAGCCAAAACTCACATTTTGAAAACTTGGCGTAGAGCTTCTCTTGCTAAAGAAGTCTAAGAATACACCGGAGATGTCTTTCATGATCGGCTTGATTCTTTGAATAAATAAGAATGTCATCAATGAAGAAAATAACAAACTTGTCTAAATACGGCTTGCATACACGTTTCATGAGATCCATGAACGCTACAGGATATATGTTCTTGATTGTAACTTTGTTTAGCTCGCGATAATCAATGCATAGACGCATCGAACTATGCTTCTTTTTCACAAACAGAATCGGTTCTCCACAAGGGGATGAGCTAGGTCGAATAAAACCTTTTACCAACAAATCATCCAACTGAGTCCTTAACCCTTTCATCTTAGTCGGTGCCAACGGATATGGTGCTCTTGCAACTGGTGCTGCCCCAGGAATATTATCGATTCTGAACTCCACTTGTCTATCTAGAGGTAAACCAGGTAGTTCTTCAGGGAATACCTCTGGATATTCAGAAATAACAGGATGTCTTCGATCTTGGGCTTTGGTTCATCAATGGTTACCTGTGCCAAGTAAATGACACAACCTTTCTTCAAACACCTTGACGCCTTAAGCATAGACACTTGCTTAGGCAACCCGTATTGTGTATCTCCTTGTATTGTAAGTGGTTCACCATAAGGAGTCTTAATAACCACCTGCTTCTTATCACAAACGATTTGGGATTGGTTATGAGATAACCAATCCATTCCTATCACTATGTCGAATCCTGCTAGCTTCAATGGAAGCAAGGAAAGCGGAAAAGAGTGATTCCTAATGGATATAAAACATCCATCTAGAATTGTTGAGGCAGACTCTATAGTACCATCGGCCAATTCTACTTAATATTTTATGCTTAGAGTTTTAACAGGCAGATTTAACAATTTACAAAATTTATTGTCTATAAAAGACTTTTCTGCACCTGAATCAAACAACACTCTAGCATAAACATCATTGATAAGAAAGTTACCTGTTATCACATTGTCGTTCTGAATGTCCTCCTGAGCATTCATCTGAAAGACCCGAGCTTTGGTCTTCTTAGCCTCTTCAGGCTTCTTTGGATTCTTGGGGCAATTGGTCTTAATGTGCCCCTTTTCGTTGCAAACATAACATGTTGCGTCTTTTAGCTTCTTGCAATACAAAGTCTTATGTTATTTGGACTTGCAGATCCCACATCCAAAAGTATTTGATTGCGACGGCGACTTCGATTCCAAGATGCACTTCCCATAGTGATGCTTTTGACATGTTTTACATTTGGGTTTCTCACCCGACTGCTGGCTATCCTTTTTAAACCCCGAACTCTTCTTGTAATCTGAGTTCCCCTTATTCTTCTTGTCGGAGCGAAGAGAACTCTCATCCTCCCGCTTTCGTTTACCTTCATCAGAAACTTTGGCAGATTTTTTTCTGATAGCATCCAATGTGAGAGATAGAGACAGATCTGCTACTGACCTGAATGTAGTAGGTCGGGATGCTTTCACATTCCCCTTAATTTCCGGAGCTAAACCTCCAATAAAACGAGCTATTCGTTTTGATTCCGGTGTGACCAAATAAGGAACCAATCGAGACATGGTGTTGAAGCTCGTAAGATACGCCTGACAATCTAAGTTCTTCATGACCAAGGTCAAGAAGTTAGTCTAAATTTTCTCAACTTCATGTTGAGGACAGAAATTTTCCTTGATTAGAGCAACAAACTGATCCCAGTTCAAGTTATACAACGGGATCTTCCCTGTAGCTTGGATTAGCGACCTCCACCAAGCTAAAGCTTCACCTTTGAACGATTGTGAGACAAACTTCACAATGTCCTGTTCTGCACAACCACTAATATCTGCCACTGTATCCATCTCATCGAGCCAAGTCATACAATCAATGGCTCCTTTCTCCCATGTGAAGTCTCTGGGCTTGCAGGAGATGAAATATTTATAGGAGCAGGTCTTAACTCGTGGCTCTTGATTGAGCACAATTCGCTTAGATGGAACACTTCTTTTATTTAACGAATGATGAGAATCGTCTTTATGAGATACATGAGTCTTGGAGGGTGGTTTTGTATGAGGTACAGATAGGGTCTTGCTACGAGTACCACTTGATTCCTTGAACTGCATGTCCATAGCTCGAGTGACGACATTATACATCATTGCTTGTAAATCTGCACCAGCCACATTAATTCTGGTGGTATCATTTCTTTCTCGAGGGTGACTGTTAACCTCATCTGATTCAGCCATGTAGCTTGATTGCTACAATAAAAGGATGACAATAATTTATTCAGAAATCTTATTATGGAATTGTCATTTTGACAATTCTTTGACCATGGTAAGCACAAACCATATTGGTTATTTATCATTTTCATTATAATTTATCCCTAGTTATAAATTACTAAAGATATTAAAGTGGCACAAAAGGCCTAGTTGCAAGGACAGTTTAAATTATAAGCCATGATCTTATAGGATCGAGGCATTAAGGCTTGAACATAGTTCATCACCTTTTCTTGACAGGGAGTCGTAGACTACAACTGTCTTTTGTCTTATAGGACAATAACTATGGCCCATAGGCACTTCATCATTAATGGATTTTTAAGTTAAATAGAGAAAATGAATTGGAAGAATCCAATATAAGGATGACTTGTGTGATTTTATCGAATCACATTTGCCAGGAGTGCTAACATGTTTTCAGATGTTAACAAGGATTTGAATCTTAAAAGGTTTTACCATCTTAGCCATGTCTAAAATGACATATAGGCTAGGTTATACCTTCAAGATTTTCTTTCAATATTTATTGGTAGATCAATTACAAAAAGGAATGATATTTTGATTTATTTCATATAATATATTCTTACATATAATGACAAATAAAATTTTGAATTAAAACATTTCATTAAATAAAGAGAAGTACATAATTGCCCTAAATAGGACTTTAAAGAAATAACATTGTCCACATAGGGACTAAAAGAAGAAACACAAGTCCTCGCAGGGACTGAATACATAAATAGATGTCCACACAGGGACTTAATTGAAATTTAAAATTACAAAACAAAATAATCAAGGAATTTCAATAATCCCACTTCTTCCCCTTTATTAGGTCTGCCAAGCCCTTAAGTAGACCCAGGCGGCTTCTACGCTCCTCCTGTACCTATCGTTCCACCTGGTTCAATCTCTGACGGATTTCCTGCTGCTGCGGTGGTTGGATCTATAGCGGCTGCGGCTGCTGTTACTGCGGAGGTTGAGGAGGTGGTGGGTATTGATACCCATAGGCTGGGTACCCGGTTTGGTACGAAGCGAAGGGTCCTTCAGGGTGGAGAACATTGTAGTTGGCCGCCTTGAGGTACGGGTTGACGGCAGGGGCAATGTAGAAGTTGTAACCCGAATATGCCTGATGCTCAAACGGGTTATACGTCGCTGCACTGGCGTAGGAAGGGATCGGGTTATCATAACCCATGTGTGGTGGTGGTGGTGCGACTGGCAGAGAGTCGACCTCAGAAACTAGGTTCGAAGGCCCACCCATTTGCAGGTCTTCGTACAACGGTGGGTAGTCGCTGTTGCTTGAGTGTTGGGGGGTGCTGAAGTGAAAACCCCCTCGCACGGACATCCGTGCACCTGATCTTCTTCGCCTCGGTGGTTCTGGAAGTGGTTGCTGCTCTGGCAACGACGGTGGCGATGGCGTAACCGCCTGGAAACGCGAATCCTGAGAGGGATTCTGCTGCTGCTGTTGAGGTGGGTTGAAAGGGGGAGTGAACTCCCAGTGGTATGTGGCCCACCTTTCTGCAAAACTGTCTGGGATGAAAAGATGATCCGTCAGAAATCTTGATGGGATGCGTGGGCGTCCCAGTTGGTAACATCTCCGGATCTGGATCTTCATCCATCTCCATATCCTGCATCTCAGGATAGAGGTCATCTGGCCCCAAAGGGTTTGGACCCTCGGGCTCTTGAATTTGGTTCATCGGATTGAACCTGCTTTGGAAGTTCGGGGTCGGGTCCAGGAAAGCCCGGTGTGAACTCGACCGCTGTAGCGGGATGAAGGAGTGGTGCGAATCACTGTGCTCCTTGTCTTGATGTGGTCCAAAAGAGTGATGATAAGACGGGGATGAACTGAGGGAGACTGAATGTCTCGCTGGCTCCAGATAAGTCCTCCAATCCTCCTGGGGACTAGAGCTGAAAGTTGCTGAAGGAGTTCGCCGGTGTGATGGTCCGGCCTCGTGATCATTCCTAGCAGTTATTGGTGCCTTGCCTCATCCACATCTTCCTCTGAAACGTGGCGGCATTGTCTTCGTTCCTGCCAAAACCAACAAAAGAAAACAATAAGATTAGGATTAGTCCTAAGTCATTTGACTAGACTCGGAAGTCAAGGAATGTGCAAACTGTGTCATTGAGATTAAAAACAAAAGGCTAGTATTAAATTCACTCAATGTTGGCTCTGATACCAACCTGTCACACCCCGCTATTTCCACGTATTACCAGTGGGCCCGGTGGGGAGTATCGTGATGTAGTTAATATCATCATAGTCAATTAATCACAGTTTAATGCACAGCGGAAGTCAAAAAGTAATTTATACAAACCGAGTTGAAAGTAACATAAAAATATTACACAATGGATTGTAAGTGGATCCACAGGCGGATCTAAAATAAAAAGAAATATTGTTCAACAGATTTAAGCATCAAAAGCTTGCAAGACTCTTTATTTGATACTAGGAGTAGCCAGCCCATTACGCGTAGTACCTGCACTTAACCTTTTTGAAAAATACGTCAGTTTACACTGGTAAATACAATTAACTGACTCTTTTTGAAAAATGTTTATAAAATTGATTTAAATGCGCAGGGCACAAAATTCTTTTATAACTTGGTACAATTATTTAAATAATCTTGTATACAGTTTTACATGTTTGTCGTCCATTCTGGACCCGGTTAGAAGAGCCGGATTAGATTAATTAACACACCACAAGTATATGCCCACAAGAGATGTGAGATACCGTTTATACATACGCAACTGTCAGGTGTATGCCTACACCCCGTGATTAAGCCGTGGCCATTTCTAATAAATGAGCCGAGGATATCCAGGACAAGGTCATTAACCCCCCAAAGGCATTGCATTAAACAATACAGATTAAAACGGGTTATTTTAATAGCTTAACCACTAATCGATTAAACATTCAATACCCAACCAAGCGGTATTATTATAATACCGTATCTCAAGCCCGTATAACGAAAAATAAGTTAAAAGTATTTACCTGAGCAAAAATATAAATTTATCCTCAGCCGTATATCAATCAGGAAGTACAAGTATCATTTACTGGGCTCCTAATCTGGAACAAAGGTTTTAATAACCTATTAGATTCCTAACGGGTCTTATTTAAGTTATAACTTAGACCGATTAGTTTTAAAGAAAAGTATAAGGTTCAAAATGCAAGATTAAGCGAAGACTGAAACAGAATGTGATTTAGACCCAACAAGTATGGGGACTTGTATAAAATGGGTAAACTAAACATATTCTGGATTTTGAAGTAAAAATGATAAGGTTTGACCCGTTTCGGTTAATTTATGCAAACTAGTTACATAAACCGTACCTAACGCGAAAAATGCATAACGGGTAACCAAATGAGTCATGAACAAGTTCCACAAGTTAATATGCTTTTAATATGTTGTGATATAAGTAGGATATCTTCCATTATGCCCAAAACGAATTTAAAATCAATTTAAGCCCCGTAGGGGTATTTTGGTCATTTAGAGTTTATAAAAGAGGTTAAATAGTAATTTGAGGTTCTGGTCTAAAATGATCAGTAAAAATATTTAGTTTTACAAGTTATATCAGTAAGATATTGTATATAGGTGAAATTTATCATTTATAGCCAAACCATGCACCGTAGGGGCATTTTGGTCATTTCACATGAGCTTTAAGGGTCAAATTTGGAAATCTGAGTTTAAAACTTTTGCTTACTATTAAAGTATAAAAATTTTCTTATAATATCAGTAGGTAACAAGTCTTAAGTGTCAAATATAGTTTTAACCCAAGCGTGGTTAATTGTGGTGTGACTTCTTAATACCATAGCTTAATCATACCAAAGCTATATGAGTTAAAAACATGCAAGATCATCCATTAAGTTTTGAAAACCAAATACAGTACCATTGTTTTAACCAATAACCATAACCTTATTCAACAGACATTACAACTTTAAACATAGCATAAACATGGTTTAAGGATTGTGTCTTGTCCAGGAAAGAGACACATCCCCTAAACCCCGGATGACCTCGGAAACTAGTGCAGCGGAAAACATGCCATACCGTGCCAGATCTCGTTAATTTCCTGAAATACATGTGAGTTGAAAAATCAACAATAATGTTGAGCGAGTTCATGTGCAAGTGAGTAAGTAAAACACTTGTAAGTATAAAAGTTTCCTGGTATGTAGCAGTGTAAGAGGACTTGTGATCACCAATGGTTTGCAAGGCCATTAGCATGTAGTGAAATGCAAGTAAGTAGACACAACCCTAGCCGATTTTTGCGTTGGGTACCAAGTCACTCCGGGTCCGTTCTGTTAGTCCTCCGAGAGGCCTGTTCTGTTGGACCGGGAGCTGGGCTCGCTACACCCAGATAGATCTACCGCTCGAGTCCCTCGGTGTTCTAACTACCCATTCACATGATCTAAACCTCCTTACGTAATTCATACCGTGTATAAAGTACTTGTAAACAAAGTAACATGTATTTCACCCTCGCGGTTAAGTAAACTGAAAACAGTTAGAGAAAAGGGGGACATGAACTCACAGTGAATGCGCGTCTCTACCAAGTGTCTCCAATACTGTAAGCTGTGCAACGACCTACAAGTGCTAATTCCATTAGACGGACGGCCGTGCCTTAGCTTTATAGTTTATGTCTTTGGGAAATAGTTAGACAACTATTTCGTGTTTATGTTCCGTATACACTTGGTAGTTATACTTCTTCCCAAGGATGGGGGATACAGTACATGTGCATAAGTTACGTTTTATCAATCTTGTGGTAATGTAATTACCGGTGTAACTTATATGTTAATGTGGAAGCGTTCGTACAGTTTTGGAATCATTAACGCTTGTAAATATTATTTTTACTCTAAAATAATATTTATGTATTTCACAAAATAATCATAAACAGTGTTGTGACAAATATATTTATCACGTTAATCCTTGTGAAAATCCCACCTCCGAATATTTAGTAAAATATAGTGCTGGCGAAATTTTATGTTTCGAAAGTATGTCCAAAAATAGTTCTAACACTTGTTGTGTAAATAATTCTAAGTGTCAAGTTTTTAGAAAATTTCGCCAGAGTTTCCTCTGTAACTGGAGGTGGCCACGCTTTCAAGCGTATCATTTTCTTTTAACAAATCAATTCAACAACTTCTTTATTCAATCAAACAATTTCCGACACATCAAACTAGTCGACAAGTATGTAAATGTGCATAATCGCATGAACTTGTAGTTTTTCCGAATCTTTAATGTAAATCACCTTTATATATGTAGATCTTTATATAAAGTAGCTTTAATCTTGTAAAAACCTTGTGACTAGAGAATCCGTCTTTACAACTTCTAGTCACTTTTCCCAAAAATAGTTATCTGTCGGATCTTTTCATTTCACAAGTGTCTACACACTTGTGGTTTATAAAAATCATATTTATTAGTGTAAGATCCATCTTTAGAAAAACATGATTTCTTTAAAGTGTGGTCTTTCTAAAATACCACTTGCGGATACGTAGATCCGCTAGTTTTAAACACCATTTTACCGGTTAAATCACTTTTACACAAGTAAAATATTTCTACACAAGTTCATGTGTCTTGTGTGGTAGTGTTTCACCTTTAACCCTTGTATTTAGTCAAAAACGAGCTTATGTGAAGATACATGATTTTACAAAGTCGGGTTAAACGGAGATCCGGGCTACCACATCATAGATCGGGTCTAGATAAGCACATATTTCAAGTCCTACGACTTTTACACAAGTCATATGCTATTAACCACCACTTTTATGATTTTACTAGACTTTAATGCATCAAAACTTATGTTTTCGATATTTAACCGACGAAAGTTCTTTTAACCACTTTAGACATGCTTAAATATGAGTTTTAAACAATATACCTCTAGCTCGGGGCTAGGGAAGAATCGTGATGAAAAACGCGTGGATAAAAGCTAACGGTGGAGGTCCTTCGTGTTCCGCTTGCTCCGAGGCTCCTAATATGAGACCCTTGATGTGTGTATGATGATGGAATGCAAGAACAAGAACCGAAAAGGATGGATAAGGGGGTGGGGTGTTCGGCCGAGAGGTAGAGAGGGCAAGGGAGAGTTTGTAAGTTGTGAAATGTGAAGTGATTATCATGTGTGTTTAGTCTTAGGTTTTATAAGCAAAACAAAAGGGTATTATCCCATGGTTCTAGTGTAGGCTAGATGCTTAGCATGTATGATTATTTTAATCTTTATGGTACTAAACATGTCCCCTAGTGGGGAATGGTTTCAAATGGGGGGGGGGGGTTCCCTAACCGATTCCAACTAAATAGTTGGTGATTAGTTATGATAAACCAAGTTAGGTTAAGGGTTAAACTCTGTTAGTTACGTACGACGTGTTATGACGGGTGTTAGGGTAATCAGAGACCCTAACTGGTTCAGAAAAAATATATTTAGTGAAAATATTACTATTTTCATGTTCCGGGTAAAGTCCGGGTGTCCGGTTGGATAGTAATCCGTTAAAGTCTTTTGTAATGCTTTAAAGTGTCGTTATTAACATTTTTAGTGACACATCTTGTTTTCCCGACACTTTAGAAAGTGTCTAGTGTTATTTTCTCATGTTCTGGCACTTTACTAGTCAGCTAGAAGCTGGATTAATTATTAAAGTGCTGTGTTTGGTACTCAAAGTACGTTTTTGGCACATCCGAGTCAGTGTATCTTATCCCTAGAGACGCGGTACCATAACCCTTATATCCCTACACTCACTACCAGTGTAGTCAAAATATATGAGGCTCTTAACAGGCCTTAGAGGCAGTGTCTGCCTGATGCTGGTTATATCAGCAAGTTCACTGTGTATCCGTTTAGTGCTACTGTGCTTTTTGTGCATCAAGTTTGTCACTAGGGTTCAGCATGTAATTAATGTAGTGACAGCAAATAAAGTATGATGCAAGTAAGTGCATGTATCAGTATGCAGGTAGCAGTTCATCAGCTAGTTCAATCAAGCACAGTAATCAAGTAGTAATTAATCATTAATTAAGTTGTACGGATACCTGGTTTAGTGCGGGTTGTCACATTCTCCCCCCGTTAAATAAATTTCGTCCCGAAATTTAAGTTCTGCTTGTAGATGCAGAGTTCTTAGGAAATAGGTGGGGGTATTTCTCTTTCATCCGGTCCTCACGTTCCCAGGTAAATTCAGGACCATGTCTGGCATTCCAACGAACTTTGACGAGTTTGACACTGCTCCGGCGGGTCTTGTTAACTTTCCAATCTGTGACCTCGACAGGTTCTTCTACGAAGTGGAGCGTGTCGTCAATATGAATCTCGTCGGTAGGAATGGCAACGTCAACTTGAGTTGGACTTTTCTTTAAATTGGATACATGAAATGTATCGTGAACACCATTTAGTTCAGCGGGTAGGTCCAACTTGTATGCTACCGTCCCAATTCTTTCTAGAATTCTAAAGGGACCAATGTAGCGTGGATTTAACTTTCCACGCTTTCCAAAGCGCGCCACCCCTTTCCAGGGTGATACCTTTAGTAAAACCATTTCTCCCACTTGAAAATCCACATGTTTTCGGTTTGGATCCGCGTAGGCCTTTTGTCTGTGGCGAGCGGCTTCGATGCGTTTAAGTTATTTGCGCGATCTTGTCTGTCGTCTCTTGGACGATCTCGGGACCAGCAAGCTGCCTATCACCCGCGTCAGACCAACATAGTGGTGATCGGCACTTGCGTCCGTATAGGGCCTCAAATGGCGCGACACAAATACTGGTGTGGTAGCTGTTGTTGTATGAAAATTCGACCAAAGGTAAGTGTTTATCCCAGCTACCGCCTAGATCCATAACACATGCCCTCAGCATGTCTTCCAAAGTTTGTATTGTTCGCTCGCTCTAGCCATCAGTTTGCGGATGGAATGCAGTGCTCAGATTCAACTGTGAGCCAAAAGATTCTTGGAAAGATTGCCATATTCTTGACACAAATCTTCCGTCTCTATCAGAGATGATCGAGAGTGGTACTCCATGACGTGCTACGATCTCTCTCAAGTAAATTTCCGCAAGTTTACCAGTGCTGTCTTTCTCCTTGATTGGCAGAAAGTGTGCGGATTTTGTTAGGCGGTCAACAATCACCCAAATCATATCGTGGCCTCTTGGCGTTCTTGGCAGTTTTGTAACAAAATCCATTGAGATTTGTTCCCATTTCCACTTGGGAATCTCAGGTTGTTGCAGAAGTCCCGAAGGCTTCTGGTATTCCGCCTTGACCTTAGCGCACGTTAAACATTTGCCCACGTAAACGGCAACGTCGCCTTTCATCCTAGGCCACCAATAGTAATCCTTGAGATCCTGGTACATTTTATCCGATCCAGGGTGGATAGAGTACCGTGACTTGTGCGCTTCATTGAAAATAGCTTCCCTTATCCCACCAAATAGAGGAACCCAAATCCTTTTCTCAAAACATAACGTTCCTTCCTTGTTTGGTACCAAAAGCTTCTCCATTCCACGGAGATATTCTTCCTCAAGGTTTCCCTCCTTGAGAGCTTCCTTTTGTGCAGCGCGAATGCGCGAGGAAAGGTCGGTTCGTATAATCATTTCCAAAGCTCTGACCCTTATGGGCTTGATTCTTTCTTTACGACTTAGGGCATCGGCAACTACATTCGCCTTCCCTGGGTGATACTTTATCTCGCAGTCGTAGTCGTTTAACAATTCAACCCATCGTCTTTGCCTCATATTCAACTCCTTCTGGTTGAATATATGCTGTAGGCTTTTGTGATCTGTGAAGATTGTGCACTTCGTACCATACAGGTAGTGTCTCCAGATCTTTAAAGCGAAAACCACTGCGCCAAGCTCTAAATCGTGTGTGGTATAGTTCTTCTCGTGCACTTTCAGTTGGCGTGATGCGTAAGCAATGACCTTTTGGCGTCGCATCAACACACAACCCAATCCTTGACGCGATGCGTCGCAGTATACCACAAAGTCATCAGTGCCTTCTGGTAGAGCTAAGATTGGCGCGTTACAAAGCTTATCCTTCAATATTTGAAACGCTTCATCCTGTTTGATTCCCCAATCAAACGTCCTTTCCTTCTGTGTGAGGAGTGTCAAAGGTTGGGCGATTTTCGAAAAATCCTCGATGAACCTTCTATAGTAGCCAGCCAAACCCAAAAATTGTCGAATCTCGGTTGGCGTTGTAGGCGTCTCTCAATTTTTGATCGCCTCGATCTTTGTGGGATCAACATGGATTCCATCTCCATTCACCACGTGCCCAAGGAATTTGGACTTCGCGTAGCCAAAACTCGCACTTGGAGAATTTGGCGTACAGCTGTTCCTTCTTTAGCAGCTCCAAAATGACTCTAAGATGTTGTTCGTGTTCAGCCTTCGTCTTCGAGTAAATCAGGATGTCGTCGATGAATACAATCACGAACTGGTCTAAGTATGGCTTGCAAGCTCTATTCATTGGATCCATAAAGACTGCAGGTGTATTTGTCAAACCAAATGGCATAACGAGGAACTCGTAGTGTCCATAACGAGTTTGGAAGGCTGTTTTCGGGATACTTTCCTCCTGTATCCTTAGTTGATGGTATCCAGATCGAAGATCGATCTTAGAGTAACAGCTTGAGCCTTGAAGTTGATCGAACAGATCGTCGATTCTTGGCAGAGGATACCTGTTCTTAATCGTCAGCTTGTTCAATTCTCTGTAGTCAATACACATGCGGAAACTTCCGTCCTTCTTCTTGACAAACAAGACCGGAGCTCCCCAAAGCGAGAAGCTTGGTCGGATAAAACCCTTGTCTAACAACTCTTGGAGTTGCGTTGACAATTCCTGCATCTCAGACGGCGCAAGTCTGTAAGGTGCCTTAGCTACAGGCGCTGCGCCTGGAACTAAGTCAATGTGAAACTCCACTTGCCTCTGAGGTGGCAGTCCGGGTAAGTCTTCTGGGAAGACTTATGGATACTCCCTTACGACAGGGATGTCTTCGATCCTTGGTTCGGCAGCCTTCTTGTCCACGATGTGTGCCAGAAAAGCAACACATCCCTTCTGTAAACACTTCCTTGCTTTCAAGCAGCTGATAAATCTTAGCGGCGTGTCACGCTTCTCTCCGTGAACCACAATTGTCTCACCATCATCAGTTGGGATACGAACAACTTTCTCGTGACATACTATCTCAGCCTTGTTTCTGGATAACCAATCCATTCCTACCACCACGTCGAAGCTTCCCAGTTGGACTGGTAGTAGATCCAAAGTAAACTCACGTTCTCCCAGTTCTATCACACAGCCTCTGATTACTTCGTTGGCTTCAACTAACTTTCCATTAGCTAATTCGATCGAGTAGGGGATATCTAACTTACTAGCGGTTAAACCAAGTATATTCTTGAATTCTAATGACACGAAGCCATAACCGGCACCAGCATCAAACAAAATAGGTGCAAAAGTTTTGGTTGTTAGAGAACGTACCAGAAATCACACCTGGATCCTGGCATGCCTCACAAGCTCTGATGTTGGATTTTCTCTCACGGTCTTGTTTCAACTTCAGGCATTCCCTCTTAAAATGTCCAACTTCCTTACAATGGTAGCATCCTATCATTCGGCCATCTCCTTTCCCATTTCCACCTAGAGCGTTGTTACTGTTTTCTCCTTGTATGAAACTCTTCATCCCACAACCTTCCTTGTTGTGTCCTTTCCTCCCGTACCAAGGCTTCTGACATCCACCATCACGGTGACACTTGCACTCAGCACATCTTGGTTTGGTTTCTAAGTAAATCTTATCATTGGCCTGTTTGTTGTTAGGGCAATCTTTCTTGAAATGCCCTTTGTCCCCGCAGTCAAAGCAACCTCGAATAGCTCTTTGTTCATCGTTGTTCATTTGGGTATTTTCGGTAAGCTTCCTTTTGTTCTTTCCAGACGACTCTACCTGAGTTTTCTTGTCAGGGTTTGCAAGTTTTTCTAGTCTATTTGCTTCCGTAACGAGTGCCAAACCCATCTTACTTGCAACAATGGTTGTTGGTGGCGTAGATGCTGTCATCAAGCTCAAGACTTGAGGCGCCAGTTCCCAAATGAATTTTTTCCAATTTCTTCAGTTCTGGTTTTACCAGGTATGGAACAATTTGTGACAGATCATGAAGTCGTTGCACGTACTCCAACGCCTTCGGACCTTCCATCATTAGGCTTCGAAATTCATCTTCCCACTTCTGGGTTTCCGTGTGGGGGCAATACTTCTTATGCATCATTCCTTTCAACTCATCCCAAGTTAATGCGTATGCTGTAGTTAGGCCCATTATTCGAACCTGAAGGTTCCACCATAATCGAGCTCCATCTTGAAACAACTCAGAAACGTATGGGACCTGTTGTTCTGGCGTACAGCCACTCATTCGAAAGATGGATTCCATACTTTCAATCCATTTTACAAAAGTTATGGCACCCCCAGTGCCGTCGAACGTCGGAGGCTTGTAGTTGAGGAAGTGCCAGTAGGAACAACCGTTATTTTCTGAGGTACCTTTGATTGGTTCGGAGCGTAGGGCCTCGTGCTGCGCTATAGCTGCAGCAATTATCTCTTTAAGTTCTGCCTCAGAGGTGGGCATGCGCACTTCTCGTCTTGTCGGCATCTTCTAAAAGATGTTTCACATAGGTTAGGTCATAGCAAGTGAAGTGTACGTATGCATTCAACAATACCAACACATAACATTTCATGTTATCAACAAGTCAATCACGTAACCTCTTCTGTTATAGGACATAGACATTTGATTGAACATCGCATGTGATGAGAATACTGCGATTGTATTGCCACAATTCGAGACCACAATGTAAAGCTCGCAAGTACACTACTATATCATACTACATCAATGACTTAGTAGGGGACGACCCTAGACAAGTTGTGCGATCGCTGGTCATGTTCAGGAGTCTCTGGTTCGTCCTTTCTCAAATTTCAGGACTCCACGTCAAGTTTCTGAATTTCTGTCCTAAAACAACATTTCTTCTCAATCGTTTCCTTGAGCTCGTCCCAGCTCAGTGTATAAGCAGCGTCTGTGCCAAGGGTCTGAACCTGGAGGTTCCATTAAGAGAGTGTGCCATCTAGAAATATCCCTGAGATGTAGGTAACACTCAGTTGGGGCGAACAGTTACTCATTCTTAGAGTGGAGTTGGTCTTTTCGGACCAACGAACAAATGCAACGGTGCCTCCGATTCTGACAAAGTTCAAAGGCTTGCAGTTCAAGAACTGTTTATAGGTGCAGCCAGTTGGAGGGTTATCTCCAGTAATGCCGTCGTTGTACTTAGAGTGGAGGTCTTCATGTCGTGCATTTATCTGCGAGATGCATTCTTGCAGCTCGTCTTCTGTCCTTGGCAATGTACTGGCGTTTGTGTCACGTCTGGGTGACATTCCCTTTTTGTCGAAATAGTGTGAAGCGGGTTGGACAATGTTTCAATTGTCTATGGTGTATATATAGCAACGTAAGCCATCATGTAATCACCCCATTTCACACGCAAATATACTCACTGTAATAGTGGGGAAATAAATTCCTGAGCCTTCACATAGGCTCGTCAATTTGGCTTGTTGCTTTTAATAGAATGAACTCGAGGCTACATCGCCTAGGTCATTTGTGTTTAGGTTATCATTAGCTTGACCTGCAGAGTCCATCAGGATTCCTGTGCACTACAAATCGTTATTACGTGGGCCCCCGTAATAATAAATTGTCTTGCACAGTTACCCCAAATTTTCTCTCATCCAAGCAGATGATCAAACAAGGAGCAACAGCCGGTGCATTGGCATGAACAGGGTCATACTCCAATGCGGGGTCAGGAGCAACGCCTGGCTCAGGGGCCATGGCTAGCTCCGAATCAAAAACTCCATCTCAAAATCAGCTGGATCAACAATCACAGGGGTTACAGGATCCCCCAAGGGCTTGTCTAAGTGTATGAACTCAATGTCATGGTCTGGATCAACACCAGGCGGAAAAAAAAAAGAATTGTCCTCATAATCACGATCAAACTCAAAACTGTGTTCGGGATCCGGTGCAGCTAGTGATGCCGTATCAGGGTCGGCGTCGTGTAAGTAGTGCTGCATTCCCTGTATGTGCGAAGATGCGGGTGTCAGAGACTCAAATGAGTCTGGGATAGGGGAATGAGTTTCTCCTGCAGGAGCGTTCGCATGCAGTAGTCTAATGCTAGCAGCGAGAGGGCCTTGCCCTCAAGTGGGTCCTCCTCTTAATAGTTCGACATCGTCTTTAGAGGCAATGTCGGGGGCATATCAACAACGAGATAAGTGGCAAGGGGCACAGGAGCAGGGATCACCGCCAGTGGCAAATTCCCAACAAGATGGCCATCAGTAGGCTCTGCTACGACTTCAGGCAGTGCACAAAGGGCTGAAAGTCGTCATTGTCTGTGCCGGTAGTATCAGAAATGTACACCTCGTGCTTCGTTGAACTATGTCGTCTGATACTATGGTCATGGGGTTCGTAGTGCCCATCTTTCTAGTACTTGATGAAAGTATAACGTTTGTAACACAAACACATATACGTATAATAATCAATCATATAATCAGTTAATCACATAAGTCACCAAGTAGGGTATCACATACTTCTCCTAGTCTTACTAGTCAATTTCATTCAGTCTACAAGACTGCTCTATCCTTCACTTAAACCAAACCTCGATCCTCCAGATCGATCCTATAACAAACCAACGTGCTCAACTACCTTGATCATCTCGATCCTCCAGATCGATCCTATAACAAACCAACGTGCTCAACTACCTTGACCATCTCGATCCTCCAGATCGATCCTCAGCCCTCCAAGCTGAACTTATAATTAATAAAATGTGCTCAACATTTGTTTGTAAAAAGTGTGGATCTGGACTTAAGTGGTATGCAGAAAAATGTTTTCGTGAGAGCCCTAGTGATCATAGTCTAGACTCGACACAGAATCCTAGTTCGCTATGATCAGAGCTCTGATACCAAGCTGTCACACCCTGGCTTTGCGGAAGCGTGGTTAATTGTGGTGTGACTTCTTAATACCATAGCTTAATCATACCAAAGCTATATGAGTTAAAAACATGCAAGATCATCCATTAAGTTTTGAAAACCAAATACAGTACCATTGTTTTAACCAATAACCATAACCTTATTCAACAGACATTACAACTTTAAACATAGCATAAACATGGTTTAAGGATTGTGTCTTGTCCAGGAAAGAGACACATCCCCTAAACCCCGGATGACCTCGGAAACTAGTGCAGCGGAAAACATGCCATACCGTGCCAGATCTCGTTAATTTCCTGAAATACATGTGAGTTGAAAAATCAACAATAATGTTGAGCGAGTTCATGTGCAAGTGAGTAAGTAAAACACTTGTAAGTATAAAAGTTTCCTGGTATGTAGCAGTGTAAGAGGACTTGTGATCACCAATGGTTTGCAAGGCCATTAGCATGTAGTGAAATGCAAGTAAGTAGACACAACCCTAGCCGATTTTTGCGTTGGGTACCAAGTCACTCCGGGTCCGTTCTGTTAGTCCTCCGAGAGGCCTGTTCTGTTGGACCGGGAGCTGGGCTCGCTACACCCAGATAGATCTACCGCTCGAGTCCCTCGGTGTTCTAACTACCCATTCACATGATCTAAACCTCCTTACGTAATTCATACCGTGTATAAAGTACTTGTAAACAAAGTAACATGTATTTCACCCCCGCGGTTAAGTAAACTGAAAACAGTTAGAGAAAAGGGGGACATGAACTCACAGTGAATGCGCGTCTCTACCAAGTGTCTCCAATACTGTAAGCTGTGCAACGACCTACAAGTGCTAATTCTATTAGACGGACGGCCGTGCCTTAGCTTTACAGTTTATGTCTTTGGGAAATAGTTAGACAACTATTTCGTGTTTATGTTCCGTATACACTTGGTAGTTATACTTCTTCCCAAGGATGGGGGATACAGTACATGTGCATAAGTTACGTTTTATCAATCTTGTGGTAATGTAATTACCGGTGTAACTTATATGTTAATGTGGAAGCGTTCGTACAGTTTTGGAATCATTAACGCTTGTAAATATTATTTTTACTCTAAAATAATATTTATGTATTTCACAAAATAATCATAAACAGTGTTGTGACAAATATATTTATCACGTTAATCCTTGTGAAAATCCCACCTCCGAATATTTAGTAAAATATAGTGCTGGCGAAATTTTATGTTTCGAAAGTATGTCCAAAAATAGTTCTAACACTTGTTGTGTAAATAATTCTAAGTGTCAAGTTTTTAGAAAATTTCGCCAGAGTTTCCTCTGTAACTGGAGGTGGCCACGCTTTCAAGCGTATCATTTTCTTTTAACAAATCAATTCAACAACTTCTTTATTCAATCAAACAATTTCCGACACATCAAACTAGTCGACAAGTATGTAAATGTGCATAATCGCATGAACTTGTAGTTTTTCCGAATCTTTAATGTAAATCACCTTTATATATGTAGATCTTTATATAAAGTAGCTTTAATCTTGTAAAAACCTTGTGACTAGAGAATCCGTCTTTACAACTTCTAGTCACTTTTCCCAAAAATAGTTATCTGTCGGATCTTTTCATTTCACAAGTGTCTACACACTTGTGGTTTATAAAAATCATATTTATTAGTGTAAGATCCATCTTTAGAAAAACATGATTTCTTTAAAGTGTGGTCTTTCTAAAATACCACTTGCGGATACGTAGATCCGCTAGTTTTAAACACCATTTTACCGGTTAAATCACTTTTACACAAGTAAAATATTTCTACACAAGTTCATGTGTCTTGTGTGGTAGTGTTTCACCTTTAACCCTTGTATTTAGTCAAAAACGAGCTTATGTGAAGATACATGATTTTACAAAGTCGGGTTAAACGGAGATCCGGGCTACCACATCATAGATCGGGTCTAGATAAGCACATATTTCAAGTCCTACGACTTTTACACAAGTCATATGCTATTAACCACCACTTTTATGATTTTACTAGACTTTAATGCATCAAAACTTATGTTTTCGATATTTAACCGACGAAAGTTCTTTTAACCACTTTAGACATGCTTAAATATGAGTTTTAAACAATATACCTCTAGCTCGGGGCTAGGGAAGAATCGTGATGAAAAACGCGTGGATAAAAGCTAACGGTGGAGGTCCTTCGTGTTCCGCTTGCTCCGAGGCTCCTAATATGAGACCCTTGATGTGTGTATGATGATGGAATGCAAGAACAAGAACCGAAAAGGATGGATAAGGGGGGTGGGGTGTTCGGCCGAGAGGTAGAGAGGGCAAGGGAGAGTTTGTAAGTTGTGAAATGTGAAGTGATTATCATGTGTGTTTAGTCTTAGGTTTTATAAGCAAAACAAAAGGGTATTATCCCATGGTTCTAGTGTAGGCTAGATGCTTAGCATGTATGATTATTTTAATCTTTATGGTACTAAACATGTCCCCTAGTGGGGAACGGTTTCAAATGGGGGGGGGGTTCCCTAACCGATTCCAACTAAATAGTTGGTGATTAGTTATGATAAACCAAGTTAGGTTAAGGGTTAAACTCCGTTAGTTACGTACGATGTGTTATGACGGGTGTTAGGGTAATCAGAGACCCTAACTGGTTCAGAAAAAATATATTTAGTGAAAATATTACTATTTTCATGTTCCGGGTAAAGTCCGGGTGTCCGGTTGGATAGTAATCCGTTAAAGTCTTTTGTAATGCTTTAAAGTGTCGTTATTAACATTTTTAGTGACACATCTTGTTTTCCCGACACTTTAGAAAGTGTCTAGTGTTATTTTCTCATGTTCTGGCACTTTACTAGTCAGCTAGAAGCTGGATTAATTATTAAAGTGCTGTGTTTGGTACTCAAAGTACGTTTTTGGCACATCCGAGTCAGTGTATCTTATCCCTAGAGACGCGGTACCATAACCCTTATATCCCTACACTCACTACCAGTGTAGTCAAAATATATGAGGCTCTTAACAGGCCTTAGAGGCAGTGTCTGCCTGATGCTGGTTATATCAGCAAGTTCACTGTGTATCCGTTTAGTGCTACTGTGCTTTTTGTGCATCAAGTTTGTCACTAGGGTTCAGCATGTAATTAATGTAGTGACAGCAAATAAAGTATGATGCAAGTAAGTGCATGTATCAGTATGCAGGTAGCAGTTCATCAGCTAGTTCAATCAAGCACAGTAATCAAGTAGTAATTAATCATTAATTAAGTTGTACGGATACCTGGTTTAGTGCGGGTTGTCACAACATAAACCGTACCTAACGCGAAAAATGCATAACGGGTAACCAAATGAGTCATGAACAAGTTCCACAAGTTAATATGCTTTTAATATGTTGTGATATAAGTAGGATATCTTCCATTATGCCCAAAACGAATTTAAAATCAATTTAAGCCCCGTAGGGGTATTTTGGTCATTTAGAGTTTATAAAAGAGGTTAAATAGTAATTTGAGGTTCTGGTCTAAAATGATCAGTAAAAATATTTAGTTTTACAAGTTATATCAGTAAGATATTGTATATATGTGAAATTTATCATTTATAGCCAAACCATGCACCGTAGGGGCATTTTGGTCATTTCACATGAGCTTTAAGGGTCAAATTTGGAAATCTGAGTTTAAAACTTTTGCTTACTATTAAAGTATAAAAATTTTCTTATAATATCAGTAGGTAACAAGTCTTAAGTGTCAAATATAGTTTTAACCCATACTATGCGTTTAAAAACCGTAAAAGTCGGTATTTGACGATTTTCGGGTTATTTAAGGAATTCTGAGATTTTGATCAGTCTCTAATGCTTAAAATATTTTATTTAACATATAAAATCAGTAGGAAAAGGTTTGGTATCAAAAGTTTATGTAAAACTCATTTTATCCAAGAAAAGGGCAATTTCATCAATACCGAATTCATACTAAAACTCTATAATATAATTAGTATAGAATTTGGAAAAAAATTCCAAAAATCCCTAAATATTATATTATATCAGTAGGTATAAAGTTAGGTGACAAAAATTTGGTTTGAATATGATTTATACTAAAAATGTCATTTAATTAATAAAAAATTTTCAATTTACGATATCGAGCATAACTCCTATTTTAGACCATAAACTGATGTCAAATTTTTAGGACATACTTATAAATCAGTAATAAAGGTTTTTTGTCCTCTCACATTTTCAAAAATCTCTCCTTTATATCAAAAGGGCATAATGGTCAACTTTTAAGCATTTAACGGAAACATGCAAATGATTCAGATTTTCAAAGGAACCATATAGTATAATCTCAGAGGGTTATACAAACATGTAATATGGTCCTAAGGGAACCCTAAGGCATATCTAAACTAAGCTAAATCGGGTCAGAACTGAAAGTCAAAGCAAAAGTCTACTTTTGCGACTTTCGGTTCCGAACCGAGCCTAAACTCAGAATTATCGGATTGAACATGCCTAAACATGTTCTTATATTATTTACCAAGTTATTTAAGTGTTAAAACATGTTCCATAACCTCTGCATTATTAGTTATGAATTAATTTGTAAAAACTGACCCGTTTGACTTTTTATTAATAAGTTTGACCCGACAATTGACCAAGTAAAAGTGATAATTAGTAGGAGCCCTTTTAAGGGTTTATTACCTACATAATTACCAACTCATAGCCACTTTTAATTCGAATAATGGTTGGACCGTTTGTGATTAATCACAAAGTCAAAGCCTAATTACGATAACTTTGACTTTCGGTCATTAAGCTAATAAAAATTTAAACTTAGGAAGCTAAGAACACTTACTATGGTCCTTAGCACGGATTTGAAACTTGAGAAAGCTTCCTTAAGCTCCAAGAGGCTTTAGATAGAGAGTTGTGAAGTAAAACTTCAAATGTGCCAATGAACAAGTGAAGAACAAGTACCTTATATAGGAATTTTGAGTCTCCAAGATCAATCCATATGTCCCTATGTTGCTTTCAGATGTTCCCAG
>JARYGA010005875.1:20000-22500 GCA_030545235.1 Helianthus tuberosus
TGGGACGATCCAAGGCCCAACGATACATCGGGCCCGAACAAGGCCCAATAAAAAAACAGACCCGAGAACGTGAAGTCGTGATCGCAAACCACGTAAGAATGTCCCGTGAACAACTTCACAAAGTTTGGTGTCGATCCGAGCATAACGGGCCCAACCCAAGGCCCAACGACATCGGGCCCGAACAAGGCCCGTTCAACACGTTGACCCGAAACGTGAAGCCGTGGCCCGACACCACCATAAAAATGTCCGCGAGCAACGGTGTCAACTTTCGTGGCGATCCGACGTACAACGGGCCCGATCCAAGGCCCAACGACACATCGGGCCCGAACAAGGCCCAAATGAAGACCTCACCCGAGAACGTGAACTCCTGTTCGCAAACCACGTAAGAATGGCCCGTGAACAACCTGTACAAAGTTTGGTGTCGATCCGAGCACAACGGGCCCGAACCAAGGCCCAACGACAAATCGGGCCCGAACATGGCCCGGTCAACACGTTGACCCGAGACGTGAAGCCGTGACCCGATACCACCATAAGAATGCCCGTGAACAACCGTGTCAGCTTTCGTGGCTATACGACGTCGTTTGGTGGTGTTACGAAGAATCCCGAGAAAACGAACGTACCGGGCCCGCAGGCCCGTGGGCCCGAATCCAGATTATTCTTTCCCAAGACCACCGTCAACTTGTCCCGATGGCTCACATGAAGTTTGGTGCCGTTCCGACCTCGTTTGATACGGTTATGGTTGAACCACACGGGCGCTCGGTCCCGACCCGAGCCCAGTCAACGTTTTGACCCGATCAGACCGGCCCGTGACCCGAAACCACCCTACTTGGGCCCTACAACAGCCACGTAAAGTTTCGGGATGATCCGACGTTCTTTCATGGGGTTACGGACAATCCACGTCAAACAAGCGTCACGGGCCGACCGAGCCGGGCCAACGGGCCCTCGGGACCCGAAAACTGAATTTCTTTCATCCAAACACCTTAAAACACGTTACCGAGGTCTCACGCAAAATTTCATGCCAATCCGACGTCGTTTGATGGGGTTTTGAAAAATTATGATTCCTCAAAAATTTAATGTTTGTTCCTGTCACTTAGCTTTTTGTGCAAAATGTATATATAGGGGAGGGGTGGGTGTTGAGCAGCCCATGCCCGGGCAAGGTACGAGAGCGCCCAAGCCAAAGGAGGCTGGTGGCGCGCATAACAGCCCAAATGCCCCAACGATGACTGAGAACAAGCGCCCCTCTCCCCTCCCTCCCCCCCACCAAGCGCCCCTCCCCCCCACGTTGCCTGCCCACGTTGCCTCGACGACCAGCAAACCTCGAAAATTATGATTCCTCGAAAAATTAATGTCTGTTCCTGTCACTTTACTTTTTGTGCAAAATGTATATATAGGGGAGACCAGGGGCTTGAGCAACCCCTGTGCCCAAGCATGGGCATGATAGAAGCACACGAGACGCGAGGTTTAAAGCCTATACAAGCAAGGCGTCGGTCTCCCCAAGCCCCGTTGCCTATAAATCAAGCCCGATGCCTTGTAAATGCCCCACACGATGCCTACAAGCAACAACGATGTTTGCTAGTTAATCGATCGATGCCCCACACATTGCAGCATGTTGCCTAGTAAACAAGCCATGCTGCCTTGGAAGCGCCCCACATCATGGCATGTTGCCTAGAACGCTGCCCAGCACGCTGCCCTTGTTCCCGCACGACGACCTGAAAGCGTGGCTGACCACGTGCTTGCCTTCAAAAATTATGATTTCTCAAAAAATTAATGTCTGTTCCTGTCACTTTACTTTTTGTGCAGAATGTATATATAGGGGGGTGGTAGTACTCTTGGGGTAGAGAGGCATGTGCTGGGATGGCATGCCAAGGCATGTGCTGGGATGGCATGCCTTGGTGTGTGCTGGGATGGCATGCCAAGGACAAGGATGTGCTAGGAAGGCATGCCAAGGCAGGCAAGCACATGCATTGTGAGCGAGATGAGACGGTTGTCTTTACCCCAAGAGTGCCCAAGGGAGAGGAAAGAGGTGTCAAACGCATGCTGAGCCCCACTTCGGTAGTTTGGCACCCCCATAAGCATTCAGGCAAGCGTGCCTATGGGTAAAGTCGGTAGAGCTTGTCAGCCATGTTGGGTACTATTGTTTGGACGAGATGATGGCACACGTCAAGCTTGCTTTAAGGTAACGTTCTGGCAGCACAGCCAGCCCGCAATTGCTAGTTCAAGCGGGTGGAATCTGCCTATAGGGGCGTTGCTTGCTTGCTTGCTGTGGAATTGGGCACGCCCAATATGTATCATCGACCCACGTAGTTCCTGCATGGCCCCATAGGTATTCAGGCAAGCGTGCCTATGGGTAAAGTCGGTAGAGCTTGTCAGCCATGTTGGGTACTATTGTTTGGACGAGATGATGGCACACGTCAAGCTTGCTTTAAGGTAACGTTCTGGCAGCACAGCCAGCCCGCAATTGCTAGTTCAAGCGGGTGGAATCTGCCTATAGGGGCGTTGC
>JARYGA010005875.1:72500-75000 GCA_030545235.1 Helianthus tuberosus
AGCATAACGGGCCCAACCCAAGGCCCAACGACATCGGGCCCGAACAAGGCCCGTTCAACACGTTGACCCGAAACGTGAAGCCGTGGCCCGACACCACCATAAAAATGTCCGCGAGCAACGGTGTCAACTTTCGTGGCGATCCGACGTACAACGGGCCCGATCCAAGGCCCAACGACACATCGGGCCCGAACAAGGCCCAAATGAAGACCTCACCCGAGAACGTGAACTCCTGTTCGCAAACCACGTAAGAATGGCCCGTGAACAACCTGTACAAAGTTTGGTGTCGATCCGAGCACAACGGGCCCGAACCAAGGCCCAACGACAAATCGGGCCCGAACATGGCCCGGTCAACACGTTGACCCGAGACGTGAAGCCGTGACCCGATACCACCATAAGAATGCCCGTGAACAACCGTGTCAGCTTTCGTGGCTATACGACGTCGTTTGGTGGTGTTACGAAGAATCCCGAGAAAACGAACGTACCGGGCCCGCAGGCCCGTGGGCCCGAATCCAGATTATTCTTTCCCAAGACCACCGTCAACTTGTCCCGATGGCTCACATGAAGTTTGGTGCCGTTCCGACCTCGTTTGATACGGTTATGGTTGAACCACACGGGCGCTCGGTCCCGACCCGAGCCCAGTCAACGTTTTGACCCGATCAGACCGGCCCGTGACCCGAAACCACCCTACTTGGGCCCTACAACAGCCACGTAAAGTTTCGGGATGATCCGACGTTCTTTCATGGGGTTACGGACAATCCACGTCAAACAAGCGTCACGGGCCGACCGAGCCGGGCCAACGGGCCCTCGGGACCCGAAAACTGAATTTCTTTCATCCAAACACCTTAAAACACGTTACCGAGGTCTCACGCAAAATTTCATGCCAATCCGACGTCGTTTGATGGGGTTTTGAAAAATTATGATTCCTCAAAAATTTAATGTTTGTTCCTGTCACTTAGCTTTTTGTGCAAAATGTATATATAGGGGAGGGGTGGGTGTTGAGCAGCCCATGCCCGGGCAAGGTACGAGAGCGCCCAAGCCAAAGGAGGCTGGTGGCGCGCATAACAGCCCAAATGCCCCAACGATGACTGAGAACAAGCGCCCCTCTCCCCTCCCTCCCCCCCACCAAGCGCCCCTCCCCCCCACGTTGCCTCGACGACCAGCAAACCTCGAAAATTATGATTCCTCGAAAAATTAATGTCTGTTCCTGTCACTTTACTTTTTGTGCAAAATGTATGTATAGGGGAGACCAGGGGCTTGAGCAACCCCTGTGCCCAAGCATGGGCATGATAGAAGCACACGAGACGCGAGGTTTAAAGCCTATACAAGCAAGGCGTCGGTCTCCCCAAGCCCCGTTGCCTATAAATCAAGCCCGATGCCTTGTAAATGCCCCACACGATGCCTACAAGCAACAACGATGTTTGCTAGTTAATCGATCGATGCCCCACACATTGCAGCATGTTGCCTAGTAAACAAGCCATGCTGCCTTGGAAGCGCCCCACATCATGGCATGTTGCCTAGAACGCTGCCCAGCACGACGACCTGAAAGCGTGGCTGACCACGTGCTTGCCTTCAAAAATTATGATTTCTCAAAAAATTAATGTCTGTTCCTGTCACTTTACTTTTTGTGCAGAATGTATATATAGGGGGGTGGTAGTACTCTTGGGGTAGAGAGGCATGTGCTGGGATGGCATGCCAAGGCATGTGCTGGGATGGCATGCCTTGGTGTGTGCTGGGATGGCATGCCAAGGACAAGGATGTGCTAGGAAGGCATGCCAAGGCAGGCAAGCACATGCATTGTGAGCGAGATGAGACGGTTGTCTTTACCCCAAGAGTGCCCAAGGGAGAGGAAAGAGGTGTCAAACGCATGCTGAGCCCCACTTCGGTAGTTTGGCACCCCCATAAGCATTCAGGCAAGCGTGCCTATGGGTAAAGTCGGTAGAGCTTGTCAGCCATGTTGGGTACTATTGTTTGGACGAGATGATGGCACACGTCAAGCTTGCTTTAAGGTAACGTTCTGGCAGCACAGCCAGCCCGCAATTGCTAGTTCAAGCGGGTGGAATCTGCCTATAGGGGCGTTGCTTGCTTGCTTGCTGTGGAATTGGGCACGCCCAATATGTATCATCGACCCACGTAGTTCCTGCATGGCCCCATAGGTATTCAGGCAAGCGTGCCTATGGGTAAAGTCGGTAGAGCTTGTCAGCCATGTTGGGTACTATTGTTTGGACGAGATGATGGCACACGTCAAGCTTGCTTTAAGGTAATGTTCTGGCAGCACAGCCAGCCCGCAATTGCTAGTTCAAGCGGGTGGAATCTGCCTATAGGGGCGTTGCTTGCTTGCTTGCTGTGGAATTGGGCACGCCCAATATGTATCATCGACCCACGTAGTTCCTGCATGGCCCCATAGGTATTCAGGCAAGCGTGCCTATGGGTAAAGTCGGTAGAGCTTGTCAGCCATGTTGGGTACTATTGTTTGGACGAGATGATGGCACACGTCAAGCTT
>JARYGA010005875.1:125000-127500 GCA_030545235.1 Helianthus tuberosus
AAACAGACCCGAGAACGTGAAGTCGTGATCGCAAACCACGTAAGAATGTCCCGTGAACAACTTCACAAAGTTTGGTGTCGATCCGAGCATAACGGGCCCAACCCAAGGCCCAACGACATCGGGCCCGAACAAGGCCCGTTCAACACGTTGACCCGAAACGTGAAGCCGTGGCCCGACACCACCATAAAAATGTCCGCGAGCAACGGTGTCAACTTTCGTGGCGATCCGACGTACAACGGGCCCGATCCAAGGCCCAACGACACATCGGGCCCGAACAAGGCCCAAATGAAGACCTCACCCGAGAACGTGAACTCCTGTTCGCAAACCACGTAAGAATGGCCCGTGAACAACCTGTACAAAGTTTGGTGTCGATCCGAGCACAACGGGCCCGAACCAAGGCCCAACGACAAATCGGGCCCGAACATGGCCCGGTCAACACGTTGACCCGAGACGTGAAGCCGTGACCCGATACCACCATAAGAATGCCCGTGAACAACCGTGTCAGCTTTCGTGGCTATACGACGTCGTTTGGTGGTGTTACGAAGAATCCCGAGAAAACGAACGTACCGGGCCCGCAGGCCCGTGGGCCCGAATCCAGATTATTCTTTCCCAAGACCACCGTCAACTTGTCCCGATGGCTCACATGAAGTTTGGTGCCGTTCCGACCTCGTTTGATACGGTTATGGTTGAACCACACGGGCGCTCGGTCCCGACCCGAGCCCAGTCAACGTTTTGACCCGATCAGACCGGCCCGTGACCCGAAACCACCCTACTTGGGCCCTACAACAGCCACGTAAAGTTTCGGGATGATCCGACGTTCTTTCATGGGGTTACGGACAATCCACGTCAAACAAGCGTCACGGGCCGACCGAGCCGGGCCAACGGGCCCTCGGGACCCGAAAACTGAATTTCTTTCATCCAAACACCTTAAAACACGTTACCGAGGTCTCACGCAAAATTTCATGCCAATCCGACGTCGTTTGATGGGGTTTTGAAAAATTATGATTCCTCAAAAATTTAATGTTTGTTCCTGTCACTTAGCTTTTTGTGCAAAATGTATATATAGGGGAGGGGTGGGTGTTGAGCAGCCCATGCCCGGGCAAGGTACGAGAGCGCCCAAGCCAAAGGAGGCTGGTGGCGCGCATAACAGCCCAAATGCCCCAACGATGACTGAGAACAAGCGCCCCTCTCCCCTCCCTCCCCCCCACCAAGCGCCCCTCCCCCCCACGTTGCCTGCCCACGTTGCCTCGACGACCAGCAAACCTCGAAAATTATGATTCCTCGAAAAATTAATGTCTGTTCCTGTCACTTTACTTTTTGTGCAAAATGTATATATAGGGGAGACCAGGGGCTTGAGCAACCCCTGTGCCCAAGCATGGGCATGATAGAAGCACACGAGACGCGAGGTTTAAAGCCTATACAAGCAAGGCGTCGGTCTCCCCAAGCCCCGTTGCCTATAAATCAAGCCCGATGCCTTGTAAATGCCCCACACGATGCCTACAAGCAACAACGATGTTTGCTAGTTAATCGATCGATGCCCCACACATTGCAGCATGTTGCCTAGTAAACAAGCCATGCTGCCTTGGAAGCGCCCCACATCATGGCATGTTGCCTAGAACGCTGCCCAGCACGCTGCCCTTGTTCCCGCACGACGACCTGAAAGCGTGGCTGACCACGTGCTTGCCTTCAAAAATTATGATTTCTCAAAAAATTAATGTCTGTTCCTGTCACTTTACTTTTTGTGCAGAATGTATATATAGGGGGGTGGTAGTACTCTTGGGGTAGAGAGGCATGTGCTGGGATGGCATGCCAAGGCATGTGCTGGGATGGCATGCCTTGGTGTGTGCTGGGATGGCATGCCAAGGACAAGGATGTGCTAGGAAGGCATGCCAAGGCAGGCAAGCACATGCATTGTGAGCGAGATGAGACGGTTGTCTTTACCCCAAGAGTGCCCAAGGGAGAGGAAAGAGGTGTCAAACGCATGCTGAGCCCCACTTCGGTAGTTTGGCACCCCCATAAGCATTCAGGCAAGCGTGCCTATGGGTAAAGTCGGTAGAGCTTGTCAGCCATGTTGGGTACTATTGTTTGGACGAGATGATGGCACACGTCAAGCTTGCTTTAAGGTAACGTTCTGGCAGCACAGCCAGCCCGCAATTGCTAGTTCAAGCGGGTGGAATCTGCCTATAGGGGCGTTGCTTGCTTGCTTGCTGTGGAATTGGGCACGCCCAATATGTATCATCGACCCACGTAGTTCCTGCATGGCCCCATAGGTATTCAGGCAAGCGTGCCTATGGGTAAAGTCGGTAGAGCTTGTCAGCCATGTTGGGTACTATTGTTTGGACGAGATGATGGCACACGTCAAGCTTGCTTTAAGGTAACGTTCTGGCAGCACAGCCAGCCCGCAATTGCTAGTTCAAGCGGGTGGAATCTGCCTATAGGGGCGTTGCTTGCTTGCTTGCTGTGGAATTGGGCACGCCCAATATGTATCATCGACCCACGT
>JARYGA010005875.1:187500-190000 GCA_030545235.1 Helianthus tuberosus
TACATCGGGCCCGAACAAGGCCCAATAAAAAAACAGACCCGAGAACGTGAAGTCGTGATCGCAAACCACGTAAGAATGTCCCGTGAACAACTTCACAAAGTTTGGTGTCGATCCGAGCATAACGGGCCCAACCCAAGGCCCAACGACATCGGGCCCGAACAAGGCCCGTTCAACACGTTGACCCGAAACGTGAAGCCGTGGCCCGACACCACCATAAAAATGTCCGCGAGCAACGGTGTCAACTTTCGTGGCGATCCGACGTACAACGGGCCCGATCCAAGGCCCAACGACACATCGGGCCCGAACAAGGCCCAAATGAAGACCTCACCCGAGAACGTGAACTCCTGTTCGCAAACCACGTAAGAATGGCCCGTGAACAACCTGTACAAAGTTTGGTGTCGATCCGAGCACAACGGGCCCGAACCAAGGCCCAACGACAAATCGGGCCCGAACATGGCCCGGTCAACACGTTGACCCGAGACGTGAAGCCGTGACCCGATACCACCATAAGAATGCCCGTGAACAACCGTGTCAGCTTTCGTGGCTATACGACGTCGTTTGGTGGTGTTACGAAGAATCCCGAGAAAACGAACGTACCGGGCCCGCAGGCCCGTGGGCCCGAATCCAGATTATTCTTTCCCAAGACCACCGTCAACTTGTCCCGATGGCTCACATGAAGTTTGGTGCCGTTCCGACCTCGTTTGATACGGTTATGGTTGAACCACACGGGCGCTCGGTCCCGACCCGAGCCCAGTCAACGTTTTGACCCGATCAGACCGGCCCGTGACCCGAAACCACCCTACTTGGGCCCTACAACAGCCACGTAAAGTTTCGGGACGATCCGACGTTCTTTCATGGGGTTACGGACAATCCACGTCAAACAAGCGTCACGGGCCGACCGAGCCGGGCCAACGGGCCCTCGGGACCCGAAAACTGAATTTCTTTCATCCAAACACCTTAAAACACGTTACCGAGGTCTCACGCAAAATTTCATGCCAATCCGACGTCGTTTGATGGGGTTTTGAAAAATTATGATTCCTCAAAAATTTAATGTTTGTTCCTGTCACTTAGCTTTTTGTGCAAAATGTATATATAGGGGAGGGGTGGGTGTTGAGCAGCCCATGCCCGGGCAAGGTACGAGAGCGCCCAAGCCAAAGGAGGCTGGTGGCGCGCATAACAGCCCAAATGCCCCAACGATGACTGAGAACAAGCGCCCCTCTCCCCTCCCTCCCCCCCACCAAGCGCCCCTCCCCCCCACGTTGCCTGCCCACGTTGCCTCGACGACCAGCAAACCTCGAAAATTATGATTCCTCGAAAAATTAATGTCTGTTCCTGTCACTTTACTTTTTGTGCAAAATGTATGTATAGGGGAGACCAGGGGCTTGAGCAACCCCTGTGCCCAAGCATGGGCATGATAGAAGCACACGAGACGCGAGGTTTAAAGCCTATACAAGCAAGGCGTCGGTCTCCCCAAGCCCCGTTGCCTATAAATCAAGCCCGATGCCTTGTAAATGCCCCACACGATGCCTACAAGCAACAACGATGTTTGCTAGTTAATCGATCGATGCCCCACACATTGCAGCATGTTGCCTAGTAAACAAGCCATGCTGCCTTGGAAGCGCCCCACATCATGGCATGTTGCCTAGAACGCTGCCCAGCACGCTGCCCTTGTTCCCGCACGACGACCTGAAAGCGTGGCTGACCACGTGCTTGCCTTCAAAAATTATGATTTCTCAAAAAATTAATGTCTGTTCCTGTCACTTTACTTTTTGTGTAGAATGTATATATAGGGGGGTGGTAGTACTCTTGGGGTAGAGAGGCATGTGCTGGGATGGCATGCCAAGGCATGTGCTGGGATGGCATGCCTTGGTGTGTGCTGGGATGGCATGCCAAGGACAAGGATGTGCTAGGAAGGCATGCCAAGGCAGGCAAGCACATGCATTGTGAGCGAGATGAGACGGTTGTCTTTACCCCAAGAGTGCCCAAGGGAGAGGAAAGAGGTGTCAAACGCATGCTGAGCCCCACTTCGGTAGTTTGGCACCCCCATAAGCATTCAGGCAAGCGTGCCTATGGGTAAAGTCGGTAGAGCTTGTCAGCCATGTTGGGTACTATTGTTTGGACGAGATGATGGCACACGTCAAGCTTGCTTTAAGGTAACGTTCTGGCAGCATAGCCAGCCCGCAATTGCTAGTTCAAGCGGGTGGAATCTGCCTATAGGGGCGTTGCTTGCTTGCTTGCTGTGGAATTGGGCACGCCCAATATGTATCATCGACCCACGTAGTTCCTGCATGGCCCCATAGGTATTCAGGCAAGCGTGCCTATGGGTAAAGTCGGTAGAGCTTGTCAGCCATGTTGGGTACTATTGTTTGGACGAGATGATGGCACACGTCAAGCTTGCTTTAAGGTAACGTTCTGGCAGCACAGCCAGCCCGCAATTGCTAGTTCAAGCGGGTGGAATCTGCCTATAGGGGCGTTGCTTGCTTGCTTGCTGTGGAATTGG
>JARYGA010005875.1:212500-215000 GCA_030545235.1 Helianthus tuberosus
GGCCCGATCCAAGGCCCAACCACACAACGGGTCCGATCAAGGTCTCCGGTCAACACATCGGGCCCGATCGGGGTCTCCGGTCAACAACCACGTCAAGTTTGGTGTCGAAACGAGTACAACTGGGACGATCCAAGGCCCAACGATACATCGGGCCCGAACAAGGCCCAATAAAAAAACAGACCCGAGAACGTGAAGTCGTGATCGCAAACCACGTAAGAATGTCCCGTGAACAACTTCACAAAGTTTGGTGTCGATCCGAGCATAACGGGCCCAACCCAAGGCCCAACGACATCGGGCCCGAACAAGGCCCGTTCAACACGTTGACCCGAAACGTGAAGCCGTGGCCCGACACCACCATAAAAATGTCCGCGAGCAACGGTGTCAACTTTCGTGGCGATCCGACGTACAACGGGCCCGATCCAAGGCCCAACGACACATCGGGCCCGAACAAGGCCCAAATGAAGACCTCACCCGAGAACGTGAACTCCTGTTCGCAAACCACGTAAGAATGGCCCGTGAACAACCTGTACAAAGTTTGGTGTCGATCCGAGCACAACGGGCCCGAACCAAGGCCCAACGACAAATCGGGCCCGAACATGGCCCGGTCAACACGTTGACCCGAGACGTGAAGCCGTGACCCGATACCACCATAAGAATGCCCGTGAACAACCGTGTCAGCTTTCGTGGCTATACGACGTCGTTTGGTGGTGTTACGAAGAATCCCGAGAAAACGAACGTACCGGGCCCGCAGGCCCGTGGGCCCGAATCCAGATTATTCTTTCCCAAGACCACCGTCAACTTGTCCCGATGGCTCACATGAAGTTTGGTGCCGTTCCGACCTCGTTTGATACGGTTATGGTTGAACCACACGGGCGCTCGGTCCCGACCCGAGCCCAGTCAACGTTTTGACCCGATCAGACCGGCCCGTGACCCGAAACCACCCTACTTGGGCCCTACAACAGCCACGTAAAGTTTCGGGATGATCCGACGTTCTTTCATGGGGTTACGGACAATCCACGTCAAACAAGCGTCACGGGCCGACCGAGCCGGGCCAACGGGCCCTCGGGACCCGAAAACTGAATTTCTTTCATCCAAACACCTTAAAACACGTTACCGAGGTCTCACGCAAAATTTCATGCCAATCCGACGTCGTTTGATGGGGTTTTGAAAAATTATGATTCCTCAAAAATTTAATGTTTGTTCCTGTCACTTAGCTTTTTGTGCAAAATGTATATATAGGGGAGGGGTGGGTGTTGAGCAGCCCATGCCCGGGCAAGGTACGAGAGCGCCCAAGCCAAAGGAGGCTGGTGGCGCGCATAACAGCCCAAATGCCCCAACGATGACTGAGAACAAGCGCCCCTCTCCCCTCCCTCCCCCCCACCAAGCGCCCCTCCCCCCCACGTTGCCTGCCCACGTTGCCTCGACGACCAGCAAACCTCGAAAATTATGATTCCTCGAAAAATTAATGTCTGTTCCTGTCACTTTACTTTTTGTGCAAAATGTATATATAGGGGAGACCAGGGGCTTGAGCAACCCCTGTGCCCAAGCATGGGCATGATAGAAGCACACGAGACGCGAGGTTTAAAGCCTATACAAGCAAGGCGTCGGTCTCCCCAAGCCCCGTTGCCTATAAATCAAGCCCGATGCCTTGTAAATGCCCCACACGATGCCTACAAGCAACAACGATGTTTGCTAGTTAATCGATCGATGCCCCACACATTGCAGCATGTTGCCTAGTAAACAAGCCATGCTGCCTTGGAAGCGCCCCACATCATGGCATGTTGCCTAGAACGCTGCCCAGCACGCTGCCCTTGTTCCCGCACGACGACCTGAAAGCGTGGCTGACCACGTGCTTGCCTTCAAAAATTATGATTTCTCAAAAAATTAATGTCTGTTCCTGTCACTTTACTTTTTGTGCAGAATGTATATATAGGGGGGTGGTAGTACTCTTGGGGTAGAGAGGCATGTGCTGGGATGGCATGCCAAGGCATGTGCTGGGATGGCATGCCTTGGTGTGTGCTGGGATGGCATGCCAAGGACAAGGATGTGCTAGGAAGGCATGCCAAGGCAGGCAAGCACATGCATTGTGAGCGAGATGAGACGGTTGTCTTTACCCCAAGAGTGCCCAAGGGAGAGGAAAGAGGTGTCAAACGCATGCTGAGCCCCACTTCGGTAGTTTGGCACCCCCATAAGCATTCAGGCAAGCGTGCCTATGGGTAAAGTCGGTAGAGCTTGTCAGCCATGTTGGGTACTATTGTTTGGACGAGATGATGGCACACGTCAAGCTTGCTTTAAGGTAACGTTCTGGCAGCACAGCCAGCCCGCAATTGCTAGTTCAAGCGGGTGGAATCTGCCTATAGGGGCGTTGCTTGCTTGCTTGCTGTGGAATTGGGCACGCCCAATATGTATCATCGACCCACGTAGTTCCTGCATGGCCCCATAGGTATTCAGGCAAGCGTGCCTATGGGTAAAGTCGGTAGAGCTTGTCAGCCATGTTGGG
>JARYGA010005875.1:265000-267500 GCA_030545235.1 Helianthus tuberosus
CTTTCGTGGCGATCCGACGTACAACGGGCCCGATCCAAGGCCCAACGACACATCGGGCCCGAACAAGGCCCAAATGAAGACCTCACCCGAGAACGTGAACTCCTGTTCGCAAACCACGTAAGAATGGCCCGTGAACAACCTGTACAAAGTTTGGTGTCGATCCGAGCACAACGGGCCCGAACCAAGGCCCAACGACAAATCGGGCCCGAACATGGCCCGGTCAACACGTTGACCCGAGACGTGAAGCCGTGACCCGATACCACCATAAGAATGCCCGTGAACAACCGTGTCAGCTTTCGTGGCTATACGACGTCGTTTGGTGGTGTTACGAAGAATCCCGAGAAAACGAACGTACCGGGCCCGCAGGCCCGTGGGCCCGAATCCAGATTATTCTTTCCCAAGACCACCGTCAACTTGTCCCGATGGCTCACATGAAGTTTGGTGCCGTTCCGACCTCGTTTGATACGGTTATGGTTGAACCACACGGGCGCTCGGTCCCGACCCGAGCCCAGTCAACGTTTTGACCCGATCAGACCGGCCCGTGACCCGAAACCACCCTACTTGGGCCCTACAACAGCCACGTAAAGTTTCGGGACGATCCGACGTTCTTTCATGGGGTTACGGACAATCCACGTCAAACAAGCGTCACGGGCCGACCGAGCCGGGCCAACGGGCCCTCGGGACCCGAAAACTGAATTTCTTTCATCCAAACACCTTAAAACACGTTACCGAGGTCTCACGCAAAATTTCATGCCAATCCGACGTCGTTTGATGGGGTTTTGAAAAATTATGATTCCTCAAAAATTTAATGTTTGTTCCTGTCACTTAGCTTTTTGTGCAAAATGTATATATAGGGGAGGGGTGGGTGTTGAGCAGCCCATGCCCGGGCAAGGTACGAGAGCGCCCAAGCCAAAGGAGGCTGGTGGCGCGCATAACAGCCCAAATGCCCCAACGATGACTGAGAACAAGCGCCCCTCTCCCCTCCCTCCCCCCCACCAAGCGCCCCTCCCCCCCACGTTGCCTGCCCACGTTGCCTCGACGACCAGCAAACCTCGAAAATTATGATTCCTCGAAAAATTAATGTCTGTTCCTGTCACTTTACTTTTTGTGCAAAATGTATGTATAGGGGAGACCAGGGGCTTGAGCAACCCCTGTGCCCAAGCATGGGCATGATAGAAGCACACGAGACGCGAGGTTTAAAGCCTATACAAGCAAGGCGTCGGTCTCCCCAAGCCCCGTTGCCTATAAATCAAGCCCGATGCCTTGTAAATGCCCCACACGATGCCTACAAGCAACAACGATGTTTGCTAGTTAATCGATCGATGCCCCACACATTGCAGCATGTTGCCTAGTAAACAAGCCATGCTGCCTTGGAAGCGCCCCACATCATGGCATGTTGCCTAGAACGCTGCCCAGCACGCTGCCCTTGTTCCCGCACGACGACCTGAAAGCGTGGCTGACCACGTGCTTGCCTTCAAAAATTATGATTTCTCAAAAAATTAATGTCTGTTCCTGTCACTTTACTTTTTGTGCAGAATGTATATATAGGGGGGTGGTAGTACTCTTGGGGTAGAGAGGCATGTGCTGGGATGGCATGCCAAGGCATGTGCTGGGATGGCATGCCTTGGTGTGTGCTGGGATGGCATGCCAAGGACAAGGATGTGCTAGGAAGGCATGCCAAGGCAGGCAAGCACATGCATTGTGAGCGAGATGAGACGGTTGTCTTTACCCCAAGAGTGCCCAAGGGAGAGGAAAGAGGTGTCAAACGCATGCTGAGCCCCACTTCGGTAGTTTGGCACCCCCATAAGCATTCAGGCAAGCGTGCCTATGGGTAAAGTCGGTAGAGCTTGTCAGCCATGTTGGGTACTATTGTTTGGACGAGATGATGGCACACGTCAAGCTTGCTTTAAGGTAACGTTCTGGCAGCACAGCCAGCCCGCAATTGCTAGTTCAAGCGGGTGGAATCTGCCTATAGGGGCGTTGCTTGCTTGCTTGCTGTGGAATTGGGCACGCCCAATATGTATCATCGACCCACGTAGTTCCTGCATGGCCCCATAGGTATTCAGGCAAGCGTGCCTATGGGTAAAGTCGGTAGAGCTTGTCAGCCATGTTGGGTACTATTGTTTGGACGAGATGATGGCACACGTCAAGCTTGCTTTAAGGTAACGTTCTGGCAGCACAGCCAGCCCGCAATTGCTAGTTCAAGCGGGTGGAATCTGCCTATAGGGGCGTTGCTTGCTTGCTTGCTGTGGAATTGGGCACGCCCAATATGTATCATCGACCCACGTAGTTCCTGCATGGCCCCATAGGTATTCAGGCAAGCGTGCCTATGGGTAAAGTCGCTTGAGCTTGCCAACACCCATGTTAGCTGTAGTCTGGACCGATGATGGCACAAGGATGCTTGCTTTAAGGTAACATTCCGGCAGCACAGCCAGCCCGCAATTGCTAGTTCAAGCGGGTGGAATCTGCCTATAGGGGTGTTGCTTGCTTGCTGTGGATT
>JARYGA010005875.1:275000-277500 GCA_030545235.1 Helianthus tuberosus
ACGCCTGTATAAAGTTTGGTGTCGATACGAGTATAACGGGCCCGATCCAAGGCCCAACCACACAACGGGTCCGATCAAGGTCTCCGGTCAACACATCGGGCCCGATCGGGGTCTCCGGTCAACAACCACGTCAAGTTTGGTGTCGAAACGAGTACAACTGGGACGATCCAAGGCCCAACGATACATCGGGCCCGAACAAGGCCCAATAAAAAAACAGACCCGAGAACGTGAAGTCGTGATCGCAAACCACGTAAGAATGTCCCGTGAACAACTTCACAAAGTTTGGTGTCGATCCGAGCATAACGGGCCCAACCCAAGGCCCAACGACATCGGGCCCGAACAAGGCCCGTTCAACACGTTGACCCGAAACGTGAAGCCGTGGCCCGACACCACCATAAAAATGTCCGCGAGCAACGGTGTCAACTTTCGTGGCGATCCGACGTACAACGGGCCCGATCCAAGGCCCAACGACACATCGGGCCCGAACAAGGCCCAAATGAAGACCTCACCCGAGAACGTGAACTCCTGTTCGCAAACCACGTAAGAATGGCCCGTGAACAACCTGTACAAAGTTTGGTGTCGATCCGAGCACAACGGGCCCGAACCAAGGCCCAACGACAAATCGGGCCCGAACATGGCCCGGTCAACACGTTGACCCGAGACGTGAAGCCGTGACCCGATACCACCATAAGAATGCCCGTGAACAACCGTGTCAGCTTTCGTGGCTATACGACGTCGTTTGGTGGTGTTACGAAGAATCCCGAGAAAACGAACGTACCGGGCCCGCAGGCCCGTGGGCCCGAATCCAGATTATTCTTTCCCAAGACCACCGTCAACTTGTCCCGATGGCTCACATGAAGTTTGGTGCCGTTCCGACCTCGTTTGATACGGTTATGGTTGAACCACACGGGCGCTCGGTCCCGACCCGAGCCCAGTCAACGTTTTGACCCGATCAGACCGGCCCGTGACCCGAAACCACCCTACTTGGGCCCTACAACAGCCACGTAAAGTTTCGGGACGATCCGACGTTCTTTCATGGGGTTACGGACAATCCACGTCAAACAAGCGTCACGGGCCGACCGAGCCGGGCCAACGGGCCCTCGGGACCCGAAAACTGAATTTCTTTCATCCAAACACCTTAAAACACGTTACCGAGGTCTCACGCAAAATTTCATGCCAATCCGACGTCGTTTGATGGGGTTTTGAAAAATTATGATTCCTCAAAAATTTAATGTTTGTTCCTGTCACTTAGCTTTTTGTGCAAAATGTATATATAGGGGAGGGGTGGGTGTTGAGCAGCCCATGCCCGGGCAAGGTACGAGAGCGCCCAAGCCAAAGGAGGCTGGTGGCGCGCATAACAGCCCAAATGCCCCAACGATGACTGAGAACAAGCGCCCCTCTCCCCTCCCTCCCCCCCACCAAGCGCCCCTCCCCCCCACGTTGCCTGCCCACGTTGCCTCGACGACCAGCAAACCTCGAAAATTATGATTCCTCGAAAAATTAATGTCTGTTCCTGTCACTTTACTTTTTGTGCAAAATGTATGTATAGGGGAGACCAGGGGCTTGAGCAACCCCTGTGCCCAAGCATGGGCATGATAGAAGCACACGAGACGCGAGGTTTAAAGCCTATACAAGCAAGGCGTCGGTCTCCCCAAGCCCCGTTGCCTATAAATCAAGCCCGATGCCTTGTAAATGCCCCACACGATGCCTACAAGCAACAACGATGTTTGCTAGTTAATCGATCGATGCCCCACACATTGCAGCATGTTGCCTAGTAAACAAGCCATGCTGCCTTGGAAGCGCCCCACATCATGGCATGTTGCCTAGAACGCTGCCCAGCACGCTGCCCTTGTTCCCGCACGACGACCTGAAAGCGTGGCTGACCACGTGCTTGCCTTCAAAAATTATGATTTCTCAAAAAATTAATGTCTGTTCCTGTCACTTTACTTTTTGTGCAGAATGTATATATAGGGGGGTGGTAGTACTCTTGGGGTAGAGAGGCATGTGCTGGGATGGCATGCCAAGGCATGTGCTGGGATGGCATGCCTTGGTGTGTGCTGGGATGGCATGCCAAGGACAAGGATGTGCTAGGAAGGCATGCCAAGGCAGGCAAGCACATGCATTGTGAGCGAGATGAGACGGTTGTCTTTACCCCAAGAGTGCCCAAGGGAGAGGAAAGAGGTGTCAAACGCATGCTGAGCCCCACTTCGGTAGTTTGGCACCCCCATAAGCATTCAGGCAAGCGTGCCTATGGGTAAAGTCGGTAGAGCTTGTCAGCCATGTTGGGTACTATTGTTTGGACGAGATGATGGCACACGTCAAGCTTGCTTTAAGGTAACGTTCTGGCAGCACAGCCAGCCCGCAATTGCTAGTTCAAGCGGGTGGAATCTGCCTATAGGGGCGTTGCTTGCTTGCTTGCTGTGGAATTGGGCACGCCCAATATGTATCATCGACCCACGTAGTTCCTGCATGGCCCCATAGGTATTCAGGCAAGCGTGCC
>JARYGA010005875.1:352500-355000 GCA_030545235.1 Helianthus tuberosus
AAGGCCCAACGACATCGGGCCCGAACAAGGCCCGTTCAACACGTTGACCCGAAACGTGAAGCCGTGGCCCGACACCACCATAAAAATGTCCGCGAGCAACGGTGTCAACTTTCGTGGCGATCCGACGTACAACGGGCCCGATCCAAGGCCCAACGACACATCGGGCCCGAACAAGGCCCAAATGAAGACCTCACCCGAGAACGTGAACTCCTGTTCGCAAACCACGTAAGAATGGCCCGTGAACAACCTGTACAAAGTTTGGTGTCGATCCGAGCACAACGGGCCCGAACCAAGGCCCAACGACAAATCGGGCCCGAACATGGCCCGGTCAACACGTTGACCCGAGACGTGAAGCCGTGACCCGATACCACCATAAGAATGCCCGTGAACAACCGTGTCAGCTTTCGTGGCTATACGACGTCGTTTGGTGGTGTTACGAAGAATCCCGAGAAAACGAACGTACCGGGCCCGCAGGCCCGTGGGCCCGAATCCAGATTATTCTTTCCCAAGACCACCGTCAACTTGTCCCGATGGCTCACATGAAGTTTGGTGCCGTTCCGACCTCGTTTGATACGGTTATGGTTGAACCACACGGGCGCTCGGTCCCGACCCGAGCCCAGTCAACGTTTTGACCCCGATCAGACCGGCCCGTGACCCGAAACCACCCTACTTGGGCCCTACAACAGCCACGTAAAGTTTCGGGATGATCCGACGTTCTTTCATGGGGTTACGGACAATCCACGTCAAACAAGCGTCACGGGCCGACCGAGCCGGGCCAACGGGCCCTCGGGACCCGAAAACTGAATTTCTTTCATCCAAACACCTTAAAACACGTTACCCGAGGTCTCACGCAAAATTTCATGCCAATCCGACGTCGTTTGATGGGGTTTTGAAAAATTATGATTCCTCAAAAATTTAATGTTTGTTCCTGTCACTTAGCTTTTTGTGCAAAATGTATATATAGGGAGGGGTGGGTGTTGAGCAGCCATGCCCGGGCAAGGTACGAGAGCGCCCAAGCCAAAGGAGGCTGGTGGCGCGCATAACAGCCCAAATGCCCCAACGATGACTGAGAACAAGCGCCCCTCTCCCCTCCCTCCCCCCCACCAAGCGCCCTCCCCCCCACGTTGCCTGCCCACGTTGCCTCGACGACCAGCAAACCTCGAAAATTATGATTCCTCGAAAAATTAATGTCTGTTCCTGTCACTTTACTTTTTGTGCAAAATGTATGTATAGGGGAGACCAGGGGCTTGAGCAACCCCTGTGCCCAAGCATGGGCATGATAGAAGCACACGAGACGCGAGGTTTAAAGCCTATACAAGCAAGGCGTCGGTCTCCCCAAGCCCCGTTGCCTATAAATCAAGCCCGATGCCTTGTAAATGCCCCACACGATGCCTACAAGCAACAACGATGTTTGCTAGTTAATCGATCGATGCCCCACACATTGCAGCATGTTGCCTAGTAAACAAGCCATGCTGCCTTGGAAGCGCCCCACATCATGGCATGTTGCCTAGAACGCTGCCCAGCACGCTGCCCTTGTTCCCGCACGACGACCTGAAAGCGTGGCTGACCACGTGCTTGCCTTCAAAAATTATGATTTCTCAAAAAATTAATGTCTGTTCCTGTCACTTTACTTTTTGTGCAGAATGTATATATAGGGGGTGGTAGTACTCTTGGGGTAGAGAGGCATGTGCTGGGATGGCATGCCAAGGCATGTGCTGGGATGGCATGCCTTGGTGTGTGCTGGGATGGCATGCCAAGGACAAGGATGTGCTAGGAAGGCATGCCAAGGCAGGCAGGCAAGCACATGCATTGTGAGCGAGATGAGACGGTTGTCTTTACCCCAAGAGTGCCCAAGGGAGAGGAAAGAGGTGTCAAACGCATGCTGAGCCCCACTTCGGTAGTTTGGCACCCCCATAAGCATTCAGGCAAGCGTGCCTATGGGTAAAGTCGGTAGAGCTTGTCAGCCATGTTGGGTACTATTGTTTGGACGAGATGATGGCACACGTCAAGCTTGCTTTAAGGTAACGTTCTGGCAGCACAGCCAGCCCGCAATTGCTAGTTCAAGCGGGTGGAATCTGCCTATAGGGGCGTTGCTTGCTTGCTTGCTGTGGAATTGGGCACGCCCAATATGTATCATCGACCCACGTAGTTCCTGCATGGCCCCATAGGTATTCAGGCAAGCGTGCCTATGGGTAAAGTCGGTAGAGCTTGTCAGCCATGTTGGGTACTATTGTTTGGACGAGATGATGGCACACGTCAAGCTTGCTTTAAGGTAACGTTTCTGGCAGCACAGCCAGCCCGCAATTGCTAGTTCAAGCGGGTGGAATCTGCCTATAGGGGCGTTGCTTGCTTGCTGGCTGTGGAATTGGGCACGCCCAATATGTATCATCGACCCACGTAGTTCCTGCATGGCCCCATAGGTATTCAGGCAAGCGTGCCTATGGGTAAAGTCGCTTGAGCTTGCCAACACCCATGTTAGCTGTAGTCTGGACCGATGATG
>JARYGA010005876.1:0-103784 GCA_030545235.1 Helianthus tuberosus
CGGATCTTATCCGAACTAAAAGCATTTTTAGTAAATAAACAAGTGTGTAGACACTTGTGTCATAAGAAAAATTTAACAAAGAAATATTTTTGCGAATCTTGACTAGAAGTTGTGAAACTTCATATTCTTTAAAAATAAGGTTTTTAAGAAATTAAAATTATTTTTAAAGATAACAAGACTTACTAAATGTGCTAGTAAGTTACTACACATTTTTGTAAATATTCAAGTTCATGAAATGGAGAAATTAGTGATTATTGTTGATAATTGTTGTTGATGATTGTTGACGATTTAAAAGAAAATAAACACATGTTTTGAAAACATGGGAAACCTCCATTTTTAGGGGAAACTCTGTCAAATTTTTTATAAATTTTGACACTTAGAAAAATATAAGTTTTTGAGAAACTTATTCCCTAAAAATGTATTTAAGAGTATTACCAAGGTTTCCCTAATTTTTGGTGATAAGAAATGAGGATTTCTTCAAGAATGAAAATGGATATAAGTATTGTAAAACATTTAAGGTTTTGTAAAAACTGTTAATAAAAAGGAGATTACTCACATTGCTATCTTAGGCTTTTCGTAAGGGTTTCCTGGATATAATCTATAATTTATACAAATGTACATTGGTTAGTATCATAACCCTTTGAAAATATTAATAATACCCTCCCCGAGACGGCATTCCAACAACTACATCGGGCAGAACCACGACAGTTGTTACGGAACCCTAAATCAATCGGGCAGCGTAACTATTATGAAACTGGGGTTATAATACTTACAACGGAGCAGAACCTCGCTAATTAGGGGTATAATACCCGTGTATTATAACTTCTCTACAGAATTGAGATTGTGAGCGACGAAAAACGTAAACTGATGAGTTCTATTTATATTGCTGGATTCTGACTTCCAGGCGGCCTGCGTAAGTTAAGGCTAAGCCTTACGCGGCCCGCGTCAACCATATGGTCAACCTATAGCTTGTCCCGGTCATCCTCTAGATCGCCACGATGTCAACACGTGTCGGCATCTGGTGTATCCGCGTTTCATGAGTTATCGCGGCCCGCGTCAAAGTAAGCCTAAGGCTTACGTGGCCCGCTTGAACTAAAGAAGTCAGCGGAGTCAAAGTCTGGTCTTGATACGGCCCGCGTGAGCTTGAGGTGGGATCCTACGCGGCCCGCCTCAGCTCTAATTTCAGATTTTTATTTTATTTTTAAACTATAACATATTTCGGGCTCGGTTTTACATACGGGGCATAATATAAGACATATAAGGGTATTTTAAGATATAATAGGGTGTCGTAAAATATACCGAGGGTGTCGGTTTTACCGAGGGTTGTTACATTCTCCCCACCTTATTTTAGAGCTCGTCCTCGAGATCTACTGGAATAAGTATGGATATTTTCTTTGCATTTCTGACTCGAGCTCCCATGTGTACTCAGTTCCTCTTTTGGAATCCCAATTCACTTTGACTAGAACTAGTCTCTTGTGTTTGAGATTCTTGACTTTCCTATCTTCAATCTGTAGAGGTCTTTCTACAAATTTGAGTTGTTCATTTACCTCTATATCTTTAAGAGGTACTATCAGTGATTCATCAGCTAAACACTTTTTTAGATTAGATATATGAAACACATCATGTATTCCTGCCATTTCTTCTGGCAGTTGTAATTGATAGGCTACAGGTCCAATTCTTTTAATAATCTTAAAAGGTCCAATATACCTGGGACTTAGCTTTCCCCGTTTGATGAATCTTACCACTCCTTTCCAAGGAGAGACTTTTAACAACACTTTATCTCCTTCCTGAAACTCCAATGGCTTGCGTCGGTTATTAGCTTAACTCTTTTATCGATCACGTGCTGCTTTTAGTCGTTCCTTTACTTGAATAATTTTATCAGTTGTTTCCTGCACTATCTCAGGTCCGGATAGTTGCTGTTCCCCAATTTCTGCCCAACAGACTGGGGTGCGGCACTTTCGTCCATAAAGTGCTTCGAAGGGTGCAACATTTATACTTGTGTGATAACTATTATTATAAGAAAATTCTATTAAAGGTAAGTGATCGTCCCAATTACCTGTAAAATCGATGACACATGCTCTAAGCATGTCTTCCATTGTCTGAATTGTTCTTTCGCTTTGTCCGTCCGTTTGAGGATGATAAGTTGTGCTTAATTTCAACTTAGTTCCCATTGCCTTTTGGAAACTTGACCAGAATTGAGAGGTAAATCGACTATCCCTATCAGAAACAATTGATAAAGGAATGCCATGTAAAGAAACAATTGCATTTATATACAACTTAGCTAATTGTTCCATACTAATTGTTTCTTTCATTGGTAGAAAATGAGCTGACTTGGTTAATCTGTCTACAATCACCCAGATTGTATTATTCCCTTTCTTGGTTTTGGGTAATTTAGTAACAAAATCCATTGTTATTAATTCTCATTTCCATACTGGCATTTCTAATTACTGTAACAAACCCGAGGGTTTCTGATGTTCAGCTTTAACTTGTGAACAAGTTAAACATTTAGTAACATAGGCTGCTATGTCCTTCTTCATTCCTATCCACCAGAAATTTTTCCTTAAATCCTGGTACATTTTTATCACTTCCTGGATGCATTGTATACTTAGATTTATGGGCTTCTTCTAGTATACGATGATGTAGGTTTCCTAATTTAGGTATCCACATTCTCTTTTCATGGAATCTCCATATTTCATCTGTTCCTTGTTTTAATTCTTTTAGCATACCTTTTAATTTTTCAGAATCATCCTTGATTACTGATTCTTGTGCTTTTCTTATTTGGTCATTTAAATCTACTTGCAGATTTAATTTAAGAGAACGTACCCTTTTTGGCTTTTCATGATATTTTCGACTTAAAGCATCTGCCACTATATTTGCTTTTCCTTCATGATACTGGATATCACAATCATAATCACTAAGAAATTCCATCCAACGTATTTGCCTCATATTCAACTCTTTTTGCTTGAATATATACCTTAAACTCTTATGATCAGTGAATATGGTAAACTTACTACCATAAAGGTAATGTCTCCAAATCTTAAGAGCAAAAATTATAGCTCCTAATTCTAAATCATGGGTTGAATAATTCTCTTCATGATTCTTAAGTTGTCTAGATGCGTAAGCTATAACCTTTTGTCTTTGCATCAATACACATCCATAACCTAATTTAGAAGCATCACAATAGATTACGAAGTCTTCAGTTCCTTCTGGTAATGCTAGTATAGGTGTATGAGTTAATCTTTGCTTAAGAATTCTAAAGGCTTCTTCTTGTTTTACTCCCCATTCAAACTTAACAGATTTACAGGTTAACTTAGTTAAAGGAATGGCTATTCTAGAGAAATCTTGAATAAATCTTCTATAATAACCAGCCAATCCTAAGAAACTTCTAACCTCAGTTGGCGACTCAGGGGTTTTCCATTTAGTAATTGCCTCAATCTTTATTGGATCTACATGAATTCCTTCATGATTGACTAGGTGTCCAAGGAATTGTACCTGTTTTATCCAAAACTCGCACTTTGAAAACTTAGCATAAAGCTTTTCGTTTCTTAATAAACTTAAAAGTGCGTGCAAATGTCTTGCATGATCCTCTTTACTCTTGGAGTAAATTAGAATATCATCTATGAAAACAATTATGAATTTATCCAAATATGGCTTACATATTCAGTTTATAATGTCCATAAATGCAGCTGGGGCATTGGTTAAACCAAATGGCATGACAATAAATTCATAATGACCATACCTCGTTCTGAATGCGGTTTTAGGAATGTCCTCTTCTTGTACCTTTAATTGATGATATCCTGACCTTAAATCGATTTTTGAGAAAAATCGAGCTCCTTGCAGTTGATCAAACAGATCATCGATTCTCGGTAATGGGTACCGATTCTTAATCGTAACCTTGTTTAATTCACGGTAATCAATGCACATACGCATTGATCCATCCTTCTTTTTAACAAACAGTATCGGCGCTCCCCATGGCGATGAACTTGGTTGTATAAATCCTTTTTCCAACAATTCGTCCAATTGTTTCTTTAATTCTTGCATTTCAGCGGGTGCCAAACGATAAGGTGCTTTGGCAATAGGTGATGTTCCTGGTAGTAGGTGAATTCTGAATTCAACTTCTCTGTCTGGAGGTTGCCCTGGCAATTCTTCTGGAAAGACATCTGAAAACTGAGATACTACTGGAATGTCTTTTAGTTCTTTTCCTTTAGTGTTAGTAACTATAGAAATCAAATATACTATAGAACCTTTTCTTATACAACTTGCAGTTTTCATCACAGATATGAATTTTGTGGATCTAGAGGGCTTATCTCCTTTAATTGTGATCGTTTTACCTTTTGGTGAATTTACTTGAATTGACTTTTGATCACATAAAATATTGGCTTTATTGGCTATTAATCCATTCCTAAAACAATATCAAATCCTACCAGATTCATGGGATATAGGTTTGCTATAAATTTCTGATTTAAAATTTCTATGCTTGCTCCCTGCAAGATTCAGAAATCCTAACGGTTTCTCCATTAGCTGTCTCTACTACGCATTCTTGTGGTAGTTTAGTTAATGACTGATTTAGAAATTTGCAAAACGATGTATTAATAAAACTTTGGTTTGCACCAGAGTCAAATAATACTTTAGCAAAAACATCATTAACTAAAAACGTACCAGCAATGACATCTGGAATCATTTTGGCTTCATCTGCAGTCAGAACAAATGCTCTAGCATTTTTAGTATTCTTGTTGTTTGCAGCTGGGGTCAATTTCGGATAGTTTGGCCTGATATGACCTTTTTCTCCACAGTTGTAGCAATATCCATTACTGGATTTCTTCTTGCAATTTTCTTCCTTGTGTCCTGGCATCTTGCAATAATTGCAGAGAGTGGAGCATTTTCCCGAATGCTTTTTCTTACAGACTTTGCAGTATGGTGCAGAGGTAGAACCTGTATTCCTACGATTGAAATTCCCCGAACGGAATTCTTGAGTAAGCCTCTGGGTTAGGTTCCTTCTCTGGTCTTCTTCTCTAGTACGGACTAATTCATCAGTCAAGGTATTTGTTAATTCTACAGCTTCTTATATGGTTTGCGGTCTAGCTTCCTTGACTATGTGTCTAATCTCTCCAATTAATCCCCAAATGTAACGAGAGATTAACACTGGTTCTGGTGAAGCAAGAGTTGGCACTATTCTAGCATATTCAAAGAATATTTTAGTGTACCCCTTACTATCTACACCAGCCATCCTAAGATTTAGAAATTTGTTTGCTATCTGTTCCTTCTCATTGGGTGGGCAGAATTTCCTTTCTACCTTGTTCTTAAATTCTTCCCATTCCATATTATAGGTTTGATCACTTCCTCTTGTCTGGAGGATAGTGTTCCACCATTCTAATGCTGCATTCTTAAATAGATTAGAAGCAAACAGTATCTTGTCTTCTTCGGCACACTTACTTATCCTTAAGACTGCCTCCGTTTTCTCTATCCAGCGTAATGTTGCAATGGCCCCTTCGTTGCCCGAGAATTCCATTGGTTTACAAGACCAGAATTCTTTATAAGAACAACCGTTAGGCACGGTTCTTCTTCTTTTGGGAATAGGCATTTGAAGTATAGGCCCATTGTTCACGTTGTTTTCTGGTTCAATTGGTCGCTTACTGCTATGTTTACTTTTATTATTCGCTTCTTGAATCGTTTGAATAATAAAAGTCATTGCATCTATAATTCCTTGTGCCACAATGTGTTGAACGGCACTATTGTCCATTTGGTTTTCGTTGTTATGGATACTCGGATTATCATTAACCACGTTAATGTTACTCTGGTTATCATTATTCAGATTTCCTTGATTTCCTTCGTCGGCCATCTGAATTTTTAAACATGTATCCCATATTAATATCACAAGATAATAAGTAATATCACAATTCACATGACACGCAATCTAACCAAAAACGTAGATCATTGCTACTTACTCTTTTCATATACTTATGTGTCTATTACACACTAGTACAAAAATAAAGATTACAATACTAACATAAATAAAATAGTAATATGCATCCGTACACACATATTTTATTTTATTTTATTATATTATTATTACTACCGCTTCCTCCATTCAAACATTCATGGATATGGATTCATCCAAAAATCCATATTGCGCTCATCGTATTTCCATACGAGACACTCTCCCACCTGACGCATTCTCTCACTGCTTTCTAAAATTTCCTCCCCGAAAGTCCTAAGTTCTTGGACGTTTTCTGCACTCATTGGGGGTGCAGGTTCTAGGACTGGGTTCGGAATCTGTGGCGCTGGTTCCTGATATGGAGGGGTATGAGTTCGAAGATGGTAAGGATCCTCTAAAATTTCCCTAATATATTCATCATGGTAATAGGGATCAAAAGGGTCCATACCTGGGTAGGCTTCTATGTTTTGTATGGGTGGATAATCCTGGATAGGGTAACGTTGCACAAAGTCCCTATTATCGTCCCACCAGGGGTCGTAATTCGGGTCTAGTGGGTTTGGTGCAGGTATCCTAGGGATTTCTTCTGGGTTAAAGTCGTGCATCTCCACTTGATTATCAGGATTTTCTATTTCCATGGGTTGTTCTGGGTTTTGTGGTTGTGGGGCTACTAGTTGTTCCAGACATGGGTCGGCAGCAGTTGTAGCTAGGATATGGAAATTAGCTAGGCTTCTATTAAGCATATCCTGTGTATGGGCATCGGTTCTACGCTTAGCAGCTGCTAGAACTCTTTACTGTTGCAACTTTCGCATTCTCTTCCTACGAGCAAAAGCTTCCTTACTGAACCATCCTCGTTTCTTATTAGGAAATGGCTCTTCTGACTGAGCTCTAAAAGCAAACACTCCCTCTTCCTGGTCAGCAGAATACCCAGAAAGGGCAGGCTGTGACGAAGTACCTTCACTCTTAGGTGATTCAGACAACAGACGATTCATGTCTGAGGGTCCTTGATCACTCATTCTGTAAACTATCAGATTGTCAAATAACACATAACAAATAAGTACAGTTATGTACTTATTTCCATAATTTTATTTCCTAACACAGAATTTAGAATTTTAAGTGTCAGCAGAACACTTCTTTGGCTCAGACCAGTGGCTAGGCTCTGATACCACCTTCTGTCGCAACCCCCGATCCCTTATCCCCAGGAACGGGCGGACGCGAGCTCAGAGTTTGGTGGTATCAGTTTTATTTAATCTCGCAGCGGAATTACATCAGGACCGTAGTTAGGAAATATTTTTCAGAGTAAAAACCACCTTCTTTAATATTAATAAACACATGGGTAAAACCCAAGGTTCTTATTAAAATAAATTTATAGGGACAAACCCCATTTTACTGAATTTAAAACATCGTTTATTAGGTAACTTTTATAGCCACATTTTTCCCAAGCCTTCAGTGCTCTCCAGCTGACTTTCTATTAATTGGCTTTCACATTTGGTTACCTGAAACATGTTTTAAAAATGTTTGTCAGCGGGAAATACTGGTGAGTGAATCCCAGTTTGATCAAGAATCATTTTGTCAATTAAAACAGTATCGAGGACGATTACAATGTTTATGTCTACACAATTACTCCATTTGGTACTATCAATCCACTAACTTGTGGGTCATATTACACATTGGCTAACTCATTGTCCAATGGTAACGTACTGTCATACTCGACTTACTACTCACAGTGTAGTACATTTTGTATACAAAACCCCAACATACCGGCAGTAATTGAAGAACTACAAAGACTCAATCACTGCTTAATCGCATTGTAAAACATTTAAGGTTTTGTAAAAACTGTTAATAAAAAGGAGATTACTCACATTGCTATCTTAGGCTTTTCGTAAGGGTTTCCTGGATATAATCTATAATTTATACAAATGTACATTGGTTAGTATCATAACCCTTTGAAAATATTAATAATACCCTCCCCGAGACGGCATTCCAACAACTACGTCGGGCAGAACCACGACAGTTGTTACGGAACCCTAAATCAATCGGGCAGCGTAACTATTTTGAAACTGGGGTTATAATACTTACAACGGAGCAGAACCTCGCTAATTAGGGGTATAATACCCGTGTATTATAACTTCTCTACAGAATTGAGATTGTGAGCGACGAAAAACGTAAACTGATGAGTTCTATTTATATTGCTGGATTCTGACTTCCAGGCGGCCCGCGTAAGGTAAGGCTAAGCCTTACGCGGCCCGCGTCAACCATATGGTCAACCTATAGCTTGTCCCGGTCATCCTCTAGACCGCCACGATGTCGACACGTGTCGGCATCTGGTGTATCCGCGTTTCATGAGTTATCGCGGCCCGCGTCAAAGTAAGCCTAAGGCTTACGCGGCCCGCTTGAACTAAAGAAGTCAGCGGAGTCAAAGTCTGGTCTTGATACGGCCCGCGTGAGCTTGAGGTGGGATCTTACGCGGCCCGCCTCAGCTCTAATTTCAGATTTTTATTTTATTTTTTAAACTATAACATATTTCGGGCTCAGTTTTACATACGGGGCATAATATAAGACATATAAGGGTATTTTAAGATATAATAGGGTGTCGTAAAATATACTGAGGGTGTCGGTTTTACCGAGGGTTATTACACAAACTATGAGCAAAAAGGTAAAGGGGTGACACGAGATGTACGAGGAAAGCCCTTGATCAATCTAGATCGCCGGCACAAAACCTCGGGAGCTGACAATCGCAGCTGCCTTGTTCTTCTATTACTTCAAATATCAGGATACAGTGCGGGATGTGATGCGGATCAACTAAGTGTTACAATGTGATTCGAGTACAAGTTTTTATGTATAGTAGTTGCCAGTAGCTTGAGAGTAAAGTGTGCGAATGAAAAAGTGTGTGCCTTAACTGATCCGATCCATCTATTTATAGTAAAAGAAATGCAACAAACTACCCTATTAAACCGGGATCCGGCGGATATTCCCCACTTGAACGTTGTAGACCTGGTCTTTCGGGTTCAACGTCTCTCAAATAACTGGTTTGCCCGAGTCTCAAGGAGAAGAAGTCCATCTGGCCGTTAGTGACCTACAACTTCTAACCTGCATGTGGTCAATTTAGTTAACACCAGGATATCGCATCAGGATGTTACCAATATCCTGATCCAGTATCCTGGTCACAGATAAACAATCAAAAGCAGAATATTAGTCAGGATATATATGCTCAGAAAACGACCCATAACACCTCCTACATGACTTCTATGACATTCTTGTATGATAAATGGACTAGAACTTATAAATATATACTATATAAGATATATAATACTTATGGTGACTAAACTCTTGATGATAACCTAATGGTTATTTGTCAAAATAGTGGGTTACACCATCTAAGAACATATTACTCATCACGATTCTAATGGGTACCTTAACCCATAGTGTTAAGAATGAGTATTATGTGATAGATGGTTATTTTCTCATATGTTACTTTCCATAATCGTTCTTATTCCGAATCCTTAATCTTCCATTATCCTCCAAAACTCATACACCTTCGTTTCTTCGTGTAGAAGGACTTGGTGTTCCAACCTCCAACGACAACAACTCTCTCGCGGATTAACAAGTGGAAAGCTTACAAAACCTTGAGTATACTTAAATCCCCCTTTTCATTTACCACCTTTTGGGGTGTAACATGTTAATCTATAAAGCTTACACTTAACTTTATTCTTAAATGCATAAACATTCCTTATACATGCATGCCTACTTGATTACTTGATACTTTAAACTTGGGGTTATACGTTTTGTGTTATACTTATCATTAACTTCGTACGAGCCTATCCTTGACATATATAGCGCTATAGGATTAACGAATCTGTAAACTTTGGGTGATGTTAAGAGCTTATTGCGTTTCATCATTCGTTTGATTAGTTAAACACATACCGATTTTAATGTTTATCTTGTTTCAATAGCTTGCCATGTGGAATTGTTTAAACTTATTCTTATGCTATGTATAAAAACCTGTATACTCGCCTTTCCTTTTGCATTGAACTTTATTTTAAACATGTTACAGGTTGAGGATGATGATGTTATGAAATTGAAGTAGCGATGATGCTTAGATACACATATAGACGTCTTAGGTTTTAGTATGTTGTATCAATTTTGTCCTTGTTGTTATGTTGTTTTCTTGTATTGAACATGTTGTATTTGTGTTTCATGTATTGTAATGACAATTTGAAATATGAAATGAAAACGGTTTTGATTTAATTATTGTCACGATTAGCGTTATGTGTGATGAGCAATCTTTCTTCATCGCACTCTGATGATTCCGCCATTGGTTGGGGTGAGACATGATGGACGATGGTGGCTGGTGGACGGTGGTGGTGGTGATGGACGGTGGTGGTGGGTGGTGGTGTTTAACCCTCTTCAGATCTTAGAAGATCTTAGAAGTGGCTAGTCCAAGTCTGCACCAAGAAGAGCTCGCGCAGGCGTTTTTTAATAAAACCTCTTCGGAAAAGCAAACAGTCTGCGCGTGGCAATGTCTGCGTGTGGTCTGCGCCGCACAGACAGAAGAGCCTGCGCAGAGCTTTTCCGAAAAAAAAAAACAACACCTAAGTCTTTGTATTTAATCAGATTATACATGCAACACTGGGATTCTGCATACCCATTGAAGTTAAAAACTCATGCCATATTCTCTAGCAGTTGGATACTTTATTCAGTTTTAACATTCATTATAATAACTTAGGTTTAATAAAAAGTATGTTTAACTCTTGTACTTAGTTTTAAGAGAATTCTTGACATGTGGCACCTTATCCTCCACATCGGTCTGCACTGTAAGATTTCATAATGCCCCTCGTATCCTCTGCATCTTCTTCCCTACCTCTATATCTCCTCTTTCACAATTGGCCTCGCGCTTTCCTACATATACATATCCTTCATTTCTCTCTCCCTCTATCTTTATTTTTCTCTCTTTATCTCCACATCAGATAAGCGCCCACCAATTCCTTTCAGGTTGGAGATAGTTTAATCGTTGATAGTTAAACCATAAATAATCACATATAAAGCTAAAGACTCAAGTTACAAGCTCATTTACAGTGTAATTGTTCATGTTGAAGATTTTCTCATATTATTATGCTCAAGATCTCAATACTAATATTGATAGGTATTTAGGCTTCAACCAACATTGAGAAAACACGTTGATGTGTTCCCATGATCTTCAACAAATCAATAATGTTAGAATAATTATACAAGTTAAGTTAGTTTTCAACCATGGACTAAGGGTGGAAGGGGTGCTCCCCAAATGGGAAGTGGTAAACTTTTTCACTAGTCAATAATCTTATATCATGTCAACTCCCCACTCCACTTCCTATTTTACACTCAAACACTAAGGGTGCTATCGGGAATCTATTTCTTTTTTTTATATTCTTTATATCTAGAAATTATGCATTAATATATAAAACATATTTTAAACAAAATAAAAGTACATTTAATTAATAAAAGATATTACATTAAATTAAAATAAATAAAACTACATTAATATAAAAATAAGACAACACGTTAAAGAAAAATAAATAAAATGACATTAAAATATAAAGGATTATTGGATTTTATCACCCCTAACTATTGGCTATTAGCCGCTGCCACTCTCGACTATCACTTTGACGCCCGCCACCCCCAATTTAACACTTACTTTGTTCTGTCATCACGTCATTAATTGATCACTAACTTTTGAGCTTGTTACTATACTTTTGGGCGTGTTCAAAGATCCCTAAAACCTTCCTAAGATCCCTATGACACCCCCCAAAAGTATAAAAACGACATCAAAATTAGTGATTAGTTAATGACATGGTGATAGAACACACTATGAGTCCCAAAAAAGATTCAGATCCCAGTGATAGTGATTGACAACTCCCAAACACCTATTGATGTGTTAGAATGATAAAAAGTAAGAAAACAAGATGAAGGTGAAGATTCTTGACCAAGACCTAATCAACTAGTGTTGATTTGTAATCCCACAATGTTGTAATCAACTAAGATTCTGGATATTCGGATTCAAGAACAATAATCAGAGCACAAACACAAGATGAACACAAAATGCCTTAGTCCAAGAAACTTGGAGGCTAAGGGTTTCAAATTATCATATACAAAGGAACAAACCAACCAACGTATTTAATAAATACACTGGGATTACAAATACGCTGCTACAGGCTAACAATATAAGAATTGCACTTTTAGTCCCTCTATCTTTCTAACTATTACAAAGCAAACCTAAAACTGATAAATTCAAGTACCGACGGTCTCAAATGGTCTAACAATATCCCCCTAGATCGTTGCGTACTTGACTGTCTTCAATTTTTGGCTTCGGTTTCAGGATTTGCTGCGGCTTCTTCAACGGTCTGTTGCGGTGGAGTTTGGTTGATATAAGCTTCACTGGATTTTGATTGATCCTCCATTGTGACTTCATATGTGGATGAAGTTGGAGGTTGAGTCTCTTGTACCTCAGGTTCAGATGATGGATCTTTTTGTTGAGCAGGAGACTTCTGTTATTTCTTTTCTTTGCTTTTCTTTTTCTTGGCCTCGTTTCGCCCTTTCTTCTTCTCAATTCTGTTCAAAATCTCTATCATCTCTATCTTCCTCTCCCTAACTCGTTCCACAGCACACTGGAATAACATCCCTTCTTCTTTATACTCGTTTCCATATCCAACATGGATTTTGTGCCCATATAGGATGTTGAGATCGGACAAGCAAAACAAAAAAACATCTATCGGATCAAGGATATGAATGTCTTCATTTGAATTCGATCGGATGACAACTTCACCAGTTTTACCGTCATAGAACCACTTCGTAAAGTTGGTGAGCATCACTGGATGTTCAGGAGGGATTTTGACTTTTGTTACCACCTTTACAGGATCTAAAACCCAAGTAACATTGCCCTTTCCGGTGATAGGATTCTTGGATGTCTTCGAAACCCTTCTTCATGGATGTCAAGGCTCGAAGATGGTGAATCCACGCACGCATTCACGAAGTATATGTCTTTCAAAATCGGCACCAATGCTGCTGTTAGTAGGATTAATCATTTCAAGTCTTCCCATTTCATGAATGTCCCATCTTGGTAAACTTTGCATATCGAGACCTGTCTTGAAATGTTGGATCACACCACCTCGGCGTTTCACGATGAACATCCCCTTCAGGTTACAGTACTTCCAGTTGATGATTTTATCAGTAACTTATGTTTTCTCCATAGTCACTACTTGATAGAAATCAGGAAGATTTTCACGTTCCTTCTTAAACCATTTTGGTGTTGCGGGGCAAATTCCTCACCTCCGTCCGTCTCGTACACAACTTCATTTTCCAAACCCCATTCGATGAACCGTGTCGGCATCTCATCTCTGTCAACTTCTTCCTTCTCACTTTCATCGTCTTCATTGACATTCATCACCGATTATAGTCTCTTTCTATTTTTCTCTTCATCTTTGGCTTTACGTTTCTCTTCTTCTTCCTTTAACTTATCGAATCGGAAGAGATATTCATGTGAGTATTTTGGATCCATTTCTGCTTTGCAATCTCTCGATATGTTCTCTTCTAGATCCAGCACGAATGCTATCAGCCATTATCCGCTCGGGATTTGGTGTATCTTTCATCTTCTTCTTTGATCCCCATCTTCAGTTATTTGCTTTCCTTTATGTTTTCGTTTTCTAACAAGCTGGGGTCCTTCTTCGGCCTCATCCTCTTCTTCATCTTGTTTCTTTCTAGCTTCCTTCACTCCGTCACGAGTTTTCTTATACGCTGCCATGTCCAGTGGGAGTCTTTCTTCCCTGTACATCCAATGGTGAAGCATCACCCACTTATTGATTTTAACTCTATAATTTGTCTTCCAGCCGGCAATTGAAATTTGTACAGATTTTCGTCGTTAGGGAACTGTGGATGTTGATCGTTTATCAGCAACTGGACGAAAAGAGGATACATTGCCCAAGTCATTCTGTTTGCATTGTTGACCATACAATAAAAGATTAGGCCTGAAATGTTGAGCGGTTGCTTTGTACAGAGATTAAACATTGCAGCGGACCATTCCAAGTTTAAACCGTCATAACCGCCTTTTCTGTGCACCATGCTCATTGCAAACGTATGAAGGATAAAACGCCAATCCTGTGTCAGCCCATTTCTCTTAATTTCGTTCTTTCCTTGAAAATTTCCCATGTACTTCATTCCGCTGAAACCCTCGAGAATATCTTCTTTTGAAAGTCGCATTGGATCTTTATGGTTATCTCTGAGAATCAGGACTGTTTGTATTCTATCTTCCGTAGCGATTACTTTTTTGTTTCAAACGGTAGTTGTGATCATTTTGACTTTATCAACTATTTTCACCTTTGCTATTCTCCAGAATTCCTCTATGTGTATGTTGTAAATCACAGGATTTGCTTGCACTGCAAAACTGATCTTGCTTCTTTCCAGCCAATCCATCACATCCTCATAATCCTTTTCCGCTGGCACCAAGGTTGTTGGTTGGTTGTGTTTTCTTGTTTTATCCCATGCAATTTGCTTTGCCATTCTAAAATGCGTGGAAACGAGTCAAGTAAGATCTCGGTTCTGAAACGTAATTATTTGTTAGTTAAGGTATTTACAAAAGAAAAAAAATAAAACAAAAATAATTAGAAAAATATTTTCATAAAACAAAAATTTGAAAATAAAGATAGAGTTTAAAAACAAAATTAAGTTAAATTCGCTGGAAAAAACACTGGGAACAATACTGATTACCATTAACTACGCCGGAAATGTAGATTGTTTAAACCAGTCAATAGGGTTAAAAACGTTAGTCGATAATAAGATAAAGCCACTGATCAAAGTCGAATATTTACACTGATAATAGGTCACATATTTAAGTATGATCTCAAGACCACTGTCTACGTAGATGTTCATCCACGCTGAAATACCGGTGTAGTTGTCAATTATGCCGGTTGCTCAAACTCGTGTTCGAGACTTAAATGCGTGACCTATTGTCTTCCTGATAATTCTGCTATGTTCAACAAGTACGCTGGATTCAAGTTTTTCTTGATAAACCATCAAACTTCTCAAAACTGATCTATGTTGATCAAAACAATGATTTGAATTGGATCCATGTGAGATTAAGTATCTATCAATCCAAAATTCAAATCGAATGTAACTTGATTCTTGATGGTTGATCGGTTTAATCGCTATAAAAATGATATTGAGTATTAAGTATTCGAGATTTTTTAAATATGAGTGTTTGAATGTTGTTGATGATAAAAGATTGAAAGTATCTGAGTATATACATATATATACATAACATATCTACTTTCCATCATATTTAACAAATACGCCAAGAACTTACATACGTCGCGTTTGTAAGTTTAAAAAGGAATCTTTTGAATTCTCAAAACGCAAACAAATACGCTCGTAAATTTCAAACTTTTTTGAAAAAACCTGCCCTTTTTTATTTGAAAATATACAAAAATGGAAAATACTTTAAGGAAATTAAAAAATTGGACACTGAAATTCATTTATCGATCCGAGAAGTTTCTTTTCGCTATTTTCGTTTAATTTGATGCTCCTCGACTTTCCTGCAAAAGATCATACTGGCAAAACTTGTCAGTTTATAAATTTTGTTTTCGACTAATCGAGGCACAAGAAAAACTGTCAGTATGTTTATCCCTTTAAATCCATGCATCCTTCTTTCAACGTGCTTTCGGTGAACGTTTTATCAGGTGTTGGAAATATTGACAAAAATTCCAATGGCCCCAACTCAAGCTATATAATTAGAATATTATGCCCGTGAGTCCCACATCAGGACATACCCCCGCGATCAAGGTATGCACAAAGGATTGTATATTGACTTCATTTGTTTAAAAGATATAAGATCAGGGCATTGGTGAACAGGTATGCACTTTCGTACAAATAAAGTGACCAACGTTGACCTGACTAGGGTTAGGAAGATACCTCATTTTGGGTACAATTACTTTTGAATGGCTTGTTTAGTTGAGCTTTTTCAATTATAGGGTTTTTGGCCTCTTTGGCTCTTTTGAAAAGATATCATAATCGTGTCTAGGTCTGCATATATTTGGATACAACAGAAGAACGACTATGATATCCCTGAATGATTAATCAATATAAAGACCCGAAATCTTGGACTTTGGCAATCTGTCAACGCAAGATTCAAGACCATTAAGCCATATGCCGCAACGTATTACCCTAAAGATGCACAATATTGTGGGTATCCATAACTTTTATGTAGACTTTATCTTTTGTCGCCTAATCGCAATTTACTCGATGGTATTGCTGAATCTACTGACACGTTGTTGCTTGGCACCCTGATTCTCCTTGCTTTTCTGTTTCAAAAATAGACAAAGTGTTAGCAGTGTTCTATCATTTCCTTAACAGGTGTCAAAAAGAGAAATCAAAATTTCCTCTTTTTTATTTTCTAGAGAACTTCCCCCCTAAAATTTTATTTGCGTACGTCCATTACCCAAAAAAAATGAAATTTTAATTAACAGAATTTTTTTTTGGTGGGCACCATTTTTAAGATACTTGTTTTACTTTAAACAATGGTTTTTTAACAACAAAACTAAATGACAGAGTATATACAGATGATGAAAACAACAAAGTTTATTTCCATTCAAGGAAATTGATCATTTCCAACCAGGTTAATAATTGGTTGAAACAAGTCTTATCAAAGGCTTTCGTGAAGATGGCGGCCTTCTGTTGCGTCGTATCCACTGGCACCACTTAAATATATCCTTTTTCGTACGCATCTCAAATCACATGAATACAAATCTCGATATGTTTTGTCTTCGAGTGGTGGATTGGATTCTTCACGATTCCTAGACACGCCTCATTGTCGATGAATATTGGAGTCTTCATAATGTTGATTCCGTAATCCAGCAATTGATTTTTATCCAAAGAACTTGTGAACAACAACTGTAGGCCGCTGTGTATTCAGCTTGCGCGGTGATGTGGAGACTGTTGTCTACTTTTTGCTTTGCCATGAAATTAGACGATTTCCTAAGAATTGACATCCTCCTTAAACTGATTTGCAGTCAACTTTGCAACCCGCATGATCACTGTCAGAATATGCAATAAGATCAAAATTACTATCTTTAAGATACCAAAGACCAAGTTTAGGTGTTCCTTTCAGATAGCGGAAGATTCGTTTGACTGCAGCTTCATGAGGTTCTTTAGGGTTTGTCTGAAAATGAGCACAAATGCAAACAGCCCACATAATATCAGGCCTACTTGCGGTAAGATACATCAACGAACCTATCATCGAGCGATAAAAGGACTTGTTCACGGGTTTTCCTTAAAGATCAAGAGTGAGCTCGGTCTAAGATGCGAACGGTGTACTTGTGATTTTACAATCGTTGATACTGTATTTTGCAAGAATATCTGTGATGTACTTTGCTTGATGAATGAGGATCCCGTCTTCTCTCTGCTTTACTTCCAAACTGAAGAAAAATGTGAGCTCTCCCATCATGCTCATTTTGAACTTTGCTTTCATCACCGTCTCGAATTCTCTGCACAACGCTTCATCTGTTGACCCAAAGATGATATCATCTACATAAATTTGATCCAGTATTACATCGTCACCGATCCTTTTTGTGAAGAGAGTCATGTCGATTTTTCCACTTGTGTAACCACATTCCAGAAGATATGTTGACAAAGTCTCGTACCAAGCACAAGGAGCTTGATGAAGACCATAGATAGCTTTGTCAAACTTATAGTAGCGTTTGGGGAAGTGTGGATCTTCAAAGCCAGGAGGTTGATAGATATAAACTTCTTCCTTAACCTTACCATAGAGGGATACACTCTTCACGTCCATTTGAAACACCTTAAAGTTTTTGTATGAAGCATAAGCCAAAAAGATTCTAATCGCCTCCAATCTTGCGACCGGAGCAAAAACTTCTTCATAATCAATCCCTTTCTCTTATCGAAACTCTAAACTACCAGTCTCGCCTTGTTCTTGATAACCACACCACGATCATCCATCTTGTTGCGAAAAAACCCATCTTGTGCCAATTGGATACTTGCCTTCAGGTAGATCAACAAGTTCCCACACCTTAAGCTTTCGGAACTGAGACAGTTCTTCTTGCATGGCCTGCACCTAGCTGGAGTCTTGGATTGCTTCTTCTATATCATTTGGTACAGATTGTGAAAGAAAAGCATCGTATAGTCCTTTGTTGATGTCGTATGTCTGTCCACAAGTTTGCATGCCATCTTCCACATAACCAATGACATTTTCAAGAGGATGATTTCGATTTGTCTTGTAGTCTGCATTGGTTTGGGTTTCAATTTGTTGGGGAAGATTGGTAAAGTGTTCATCGACAGAGATGATTGGCGGTCCGTCTTCTTAATTTGGTTCATCCACATTCGTCAGTGAAGAAGAAGCATCATTTCTAGATGCATTCTCAGCCAAAATATCACCATTTGCTTCTTCAAAGGGAAGAATCGGATCAGCTACAAAGGGAGTGAAACGGGTGGTGAAAAGAGTGAAACCAATGTCTGACGAGTCAAACAATGGTTCAATTGGATTGACCTTAGCAGGTTCGGTTTTAGGAACGATTTCGGGAGTATTGAAGGTGTTGACTACAACTCCCACATTGTAAAACCAATCGGGAGCACTTCCAGTGTTGGTGTAGTTTCCTTCTTGAAAGTCAACATAGTAGGATTCAATCACCATCTTGGTTATCGTGTTGTATACTCTATACACCTCAGAACCTTAACGAAATTCACAAAGTATAGTCTTATTTAGACAGCACTTTGGCATTCGTTATTTGGTTCCCAAATCAATCGGAAAGAATATCGTATTGGTGATTATTGGTTAGAACACCAACGTATAGAGAGAAGAATAGAAGGAATGAGCAAAGAAAAATGAATCCTAAGCTTCCTATTTATAGGTAAGGGGATAAGTCTTACCCCTATATAGAACTTCCTTAGGTGTTATCTTCCTCAGTTGAATTTTCCCTAGATAAAACCTTCCTTATATATTACTTTCCTTAGATAACATTTTCCTTAGATAATACCTACCCCATATATACCTATTTTCATGTATATCTATTTAGGTGTTTAATAAATCTTACTTAGCTGATTAATTAATCTTACTTAACTTAATTAATCTTACTTAGTTGATTAATTAATCTTACTTAACTTAATTAATCTTACTTAGCTGATTAATTAATCTTACTTAGCTGATTAATTAATCTTACTTAGCTTAATTAATCTTACTTAACTGATTAATTAATCTTACTTAACTAATTAATTAATCTTACTTAATCTTACTTAGTTGTTTAAGTTTTACTTATCTATAAAGGTTTCTTAACCGCTAAGTTATCTTAACTAATAAGTTTATTTAACTATTAAGTTTACTTAACTATTAAGTTTACTTAACTATTAAGTTTACTTAACTATTAAGTTTACTTAATTATTAAGTTTACTTAACTATTAAGTTTGCTTAATCGCTAAGTATTCTAGCTTAGCAGCTCCCAGGTTACGAGTTCTAATTTCTAGATAAAATGGAACTCGTATTAGCGTATTAACCCAAATCAACTTTAACGATAATCACGAGATTAAAACCCTCATGATGTATGACAAAGTATAACCTAATGTAGGCAGCACTTAAACATCCATCGGATCGGTTTTAATCGATCGGATATAGTATCGTACCAGTGATTAGAGTTATTACCCTAATAACGGGCAGAGTTTCGGGATTTACTGTCACACCCCGATATTTCCACATATCACCGGTGGGCCCGGTGGGGAGTATCGTGACGTAGTTTGTATCATCAGGGTCAAACATACACAGAATAGCACAGCGGAAGTCTTGGAATATAAAATATTATTACAAACTCAGATGTCTGAAAATATCAAAGTATTTATTATAGACGAGTCTGTAATATCAAATCCACAGGAGGATCATTACAGAATGTATAAAATGAAGTTTAGCAGACTTTAAGGCATCTTTAAGGATTTGCAAGATCCTCTATTTCGACACCGAGCAATCCCCCAGCCTATTACGAGTAGTACCTGCCACTTAGTCTTTGGAAAATACGTCAGTTTTCACTGGTATATACAATTAACTGACTCTTTTAAAAAGGGTTTATGAAAATTGATTTAAGTGTACAAGGCACAAATCATTTATAACTTGGGACAATCTTTAATAAAATCTTGTATGCTGTTTCACATGTTTGTCATACATATGGGGCCAGTTTGGAAGCCGGTCATGATTAACCGACTCACCACTTACAAAACCCATGAAGGAGTAATCCCCAACATGTGGGTTATTTATATTTTAGCATTTGCATCTGTCTGGTGTATGCCTACACCCCGTGCATAGGTCGTGGCCACTTTTAACTTTAATGAGCCGAGGATATCCAGGACACGGTCGTTAACCCCCAATGTTTATGTTATCAAACAAAACAGATTAAAACGGGTTATGCAGATTTATTAAATCACAATCCGACATAAATGATCTCATACCCGACCAAGCGGTATTATATTATACCATATCCCAAGCCCGTATAAGGGAAAATAAGTTAAAAGTATTTACCTGAGCTAATACTTGATTCACAGCATAATAACTCAGTCGTATCCAATCTATCTAAATGCAGGAAGCTTTTACCGGGTGGCTCTAGTCTGGAGTGATGGTAATATATAACCAATTCATAATGCTAATGGTCTTATTTAAGTCGTAGACTTAGACCGACTAGCTTAAAGTATCTAAAGCGGTACGATACGCTAGATTAAGCGTTGACCGGAATAGAATGTTATTTAGACCCGACAAGTTTGGATACTTGTATAATATGGGTAAAGTAAACACATTCTGGATTTTGAGGATTTAATGATAAGGTTAAACCCGTTTCGGCTATTATATGTAAACTAGTCACATAAACCGATCCGAACGCATAATTGCGTAACGGGTAACCAAATGAACTATATACAAGTCTTAATTGTTATTATGCTTAAAATATGTTAATACATCAGTAGGATATTAACATATATGCCCAAAAAGTATTTAAAACCATTTTAAGTCCCGTAAGGGCATTTTGGTAATTTTAATACTTATAAAAGAGATTTTATAACAAACTGAAGTTCTGGTCCTTTCTAATTGGTAAAATATTTAATTTATCTCATTACATCAGCAAGATATCATACATATGTGAGGTTTACCATTTATGGCCAAACTATGCCCCGAAAGGGTATTTTGGTCATTTCACATATGCTTTTACGGACATTTTTGGAAGTCTGAGTTCACGACTTATACCTACTGTAATAATATTAAAATTTGTTTAGAAATTCAGTAGGTAACAAGTCTTAGGTGTTAATTATGGTATAAAACCATACTATGCACCTAAATAGCGTAAAAATCGCTAATTGACGATAATTAAGGGGTTTTATAGAAATCTGAGATTTTGATTAGTTTTGAATGCTCAAAATACTTTATTTAATATATGAAATCAGTAGGAAAAGATTTGGCATTCAAATCATTTGTAAATCTTATTTTATGCATGAAAAGGGTATTATCGTAATTTACCGAATAATACAAGAACTCTATGATATGATCAGTTTATAATCTGATCAATAACTCCAACAATCCCTAAAAATAATATCTTAACAGTAGGTAATGAGTTTCGGGTCAGAATCCAAGTTTAAACACGCTTTATGCAAGATATCGCAATTTACTTAGTTAAAAGCTTCTAATTACGATATCGAGCATAACTCCTATGTAGGACCAAGAACTGATGTCAAATTTTCGGGACAAGCTTATATATTAGTGACAAAGGTTTTTGTCCTCTCACATTTCTAAAAATCTCATCCTTATGACAAAAGGGCAAAATGGGCGTTTATAAGCATAATAGCGGAAACTAGCGTATAATTCAAACCACAAGGAACCATGCTATATAACTCCAGAGGGTTATACTACTGAATAATATGGTCCTAATGGAAGCTTAAAACATGGAAGAGTCAAGCTTAATCGGGTCAGAACTGAAAAGTCAAAGCAAAGTCAAGCCTTTGCGACTTTCGGTTGTGAACCGACCCTAAACTTAGAATTGTCGGGTTGGACCAGCTTAGACATGTTCTAATATTCATTACCAAGTTATTAGAGTGTTAAAATATAATTTACAACCTCTACATCTATGGTTTTAATTAATATTCACAAAGCTGCCAAGTTTGACTTTTTACCTAAACGGTTTGACCCGATAATTAACTAAGCAAACGAGGGAATTAGGAGGTGCCTTTTCAGGGGTTAATCACCTACCTAACTATGGTCTTATACCCACTTTTAATTTGTTAGTGGCTGGACCATGAGAGTTTAATCCGAAAGTCAAAGTTTATTTACGATGCTTGACTTTTCGGTTTATAAAATTATGAAACTGAACTAATGAGTGGGCTAAGGCACTTACAAATGGTCCATGCTATCTTTTCTACTAAGATTATGCTCCACTTCAGCTTAGGGAGTTCCAGATTTGAGAGAAGGGAGGAATGAATGAAAAATGAGCAATGAACTAATTGGGTTTTCCTCCTATTTATAGTTTTTGGGTTTGATTCAGATCTTGACAAGTGTTTAGGGAACACATGAGATCATTACAGGTGGTATACCAGCTGTAATTTAGAATTGAAGCCCAAGAAAACGATTTGGATTGGTTTAGAAGGATTGGAATGGTCACTAAGCAAAACAGGAAAATAAAAAAATATAAACTGCTGTAGCTCTGGGCCTCGCGGCCCACATAGATGAGCAGTCCAGGTTCACGCGGCCCGCCTGGGGTCTGGCCCAGAAAAATAAGTTTGGCAGCTTGGCAGTTTCAGCCCCTACACTTACCAAAAGCCATTTTTGACACATCTGAGGCCCGCCAAGCCACGTTTAAGGCTCTACAAGGTCAATTATGTTTAGAGGACTCAAAATAGGCTCTGAAGTATCTCGGATGTCGGTTCGTTTGGTCATATGGTCACGTTATTTGTCGAATTACGACGAAACACGCACGGACGCGAAAAACGACCCAAATTACGCGACGAATGGAAATTTATCAAGCCAAACACTAAAATAAAATATTTTAGTGCTTACATAAATTTTTGGGTGTCCGGGGATATTCAGAATGCGAGATATGCGCGAAAGTGCAAACTTGTGCACTTTTTGTCACTTTTAGTCCCTGCATGACATAAAAGTTTATTTTTGTGCACCAAACACCTCTAAGCCTATATCTAAGCTATATAAAGGATAAATATGGTATGTTTAACTCTTGGTCATATTCTGGAAGGTCCGTTACCATACGAATCGACCTACTTTTACAGTTTGACGCAATTAGTCCTTTAATCGCACAAAGTGGCGCGAAATGTCGATTAGTGACATCCAAGCCTTCCATAATGGGCATTCCCAAGCATGTACTTAAATACTACTACGCTCCCATTAACTTAAATGGTCACCGAAAGGCATAGATTCAAAAGTTGACGCTTTAGATCCCTTAAATGCGTAAACTTGCGCTTATCGTCATTTAATGGCATCAAAGCCCTATGTAGCCCATATTAAGGATTCTCAAAAGTATGATGGCACATCAAAATGCATCGGGTTTATTAAAAGGTCATTCAGAGGTAAGAATTTACATGTTGACACTTTTAACCCTTCCACGCGTATACTTTCACATAATTACGCAAACGGCTCCTCTCGTCTAACAAGTGGCTCGTTTGAGATTACGGACACCGTATAAGGTCACTCAGAGGCCTAGTTTAGGCATGTTGACACTTTTAGTCCTTCTATAATCAAGGTTTTCGATTTTGACGAAATTAGTCCCTCATAGTCAACGTTTGACTTTATTAGGGTTCATTACACGTGTCACCACACCATTGGACACGATTTTACGAGGTGTTACATTTAGGGGTATTATTCCCGATTTTATTACTTTGCTATAATATAGGCTAAGAGAAAGAAAAGAAGTGAACAAATTGAAATGAAACCATCGGCTTCCATTTATAGGCGGATATCGGGGCGCGTCGCGGCCCGCGAAGCTCATCAGCTTCTCCTTCGCGGCCCGCGAGGGAGTCTGGTAGGAGCGAAGGTTGTTGAGTCATAGTCTCAGGTCGACACGTGTAGGGACACGTGGCCCTCTAGTTTATCCGGAAACCCTAGGTCTGTCGCGCCCCGCGAAGACCTCTTCTAAATCTGTCGCGGCCCGCGACAGATGAAAATTATTGTTTTTCTTGGATTTTTATGAAAAGTAAGGTTCTACGGGTTCGGGTTTTTACTTACGGAGCGTTTTAGGACATTTTGGTGTGAGTCGTTACATCCTCCCCACCTTGTTTAAAATCTCGTCCTCGAGATTTACTGGAACTTGGAGGAATATTCTTACTTCGTCACTAATCCTAATTTCCAAATACACCCTGGTCCTTGCTTTGAATTCCACTTTATTTAGACTATAACCATTCCTTGTTATTTGAGATTCTTATCTTTGACTTGGACCTTTTATTTACCTCTATATCCTAAAGAGGTATAACTTAAAGATTTATCAGTTAAGTATTTTCTTAAGTTTTATACATGAAATAAATCATGTATACCTGCCATTTCCTTTGGAAATTTCAACTGATAAGCTACTGGTCCAATTCTTTTAATAATTTCGAATGGTTCAACAAATTTTAGACTTACTTTTCTTTCTTGCCGCATCGGATTATTCCCGGAGAGACTTTTAGTAGTATCCTTTCTCTGATTTAAATTCCAATGGTTTGCCGATCTCATGGCCTGATAGTTGCCTTTCTCATTTTTCTGTCCAATGAACTGGATGGTACTATTATCCATAAAGTGCTTTAAATGAGCAACACTAACTATGGGAGAATCTTATGAGTGATAAGTGAGAGTGCTACCAATATTTATCACACATGTACTTAGCATGTCTTTCTATGTTTGTAGTGTTCCTTCACACTGCTTAAAATAAGTCGAGTAAATTTTTTTTTTACTAGAAATGAGAAGTGAAATGGTTATCTTGATAGATAACAGGATTCTATGTAATGAGACTATTTCGTTTCCACACCACCTAACTAAGTGTCTTATACTAAAGGGTTTCCTTCATTGGTAGGGATTGAGCAGACTTGGTTAGTTGATCCATAATCACCCAGATTGTGTCATTCCCTGTTTTTGGTAATTTGGTAACAATATTCATTGTTATCAATCTCACATCCATACTTGCATTTCTAATTGCTGAGGTAAACCTAAAGGGTTCTAATGCTTAGCTATAACTTGGTAATCGATTAAATACTTAGAGACATAACTTGCTACATCCTTTTCGTTCCTATCTATCAGCAATTCTTATTCAAACCTTGATACCTCATATTACTTACAAGATGTATCAAATACTTAGTTCTATGAGCTTCTTCGAGAATCCTTTCTTGTAGGTTTCCTTGAATAGGTACCCGAATTATTTATGGAATCTCAAATTTCCATTAGTTCCTTTTTCTGATTCCTTCATTATCCCTTTTTAAATTTTTCAGCATCATCCTTGATTGCTGTTTCTTGGATACTTTTTAATTGTTCCATTAAATTTATCCGTAAATTTAATCTAAGAGCACGTACTTGTTTCGGCTTCTTATGAAACGTATGACTAAAAACATCAACTACTACATTAGTCTTAAGTTTGTTATATAACAATCGGTGTTGTTCCTAGTCTCAGAGGAATTCTGAGTTTCTCCTCACGATCGGGTGATAGTCCAAGTAGATCCTCTGGGAAAACGTCGGTCGGAATTTCTTTCAGTTCCATGCCTCAAGTGTTAATGAACTCCAAGACCATATACGCTATGTCTTACTTCTATGCATAACTCGCAGCTTTCAACACATAGACGAACTTTGTCGGCTGGTCTGTCTTGTCTCCTTGTGGTCACTTCTCCGGTTGGCTTGCAAATCTTATCCTAATTCAGCAATCACCTCAGGAATCATTGTTGCCATTTGTTCCTTTTTATGAAGCAGACAAAATTTCCTTTCTGTCAGTTCTTTTCATTCTTTTCATTTCATGGCATACGTCATGATCATGTGTTTCAAAAGTCGGGTCTCACTATCTAAATGTCTAAATTTTGAAGCATACATTACTTCATTCTTCTTAACATATATACTAAAGGGTTTGGACAACTTTCGTCCTTTGCAGCCCAAGTATTATCGTAACAGCTTCTTTATTACTGGTAACTTTAGTAGGATTATAGGTGAAGAGAGTCTTTGTAAGTGCATCTAGTCGTGGTTACTTTTATCTTCACATAAGTTCTTAAAGAAAGTAGAATTACTCTTATTAGTGTAAGTTTTTAGACTCTTTGTACCTCGTACAACTTTAGCTACAGGTTTCCTAATGTGTTAATAATCTAAGGTAACGTAGGGGAATTCTTATACTTTCGAGGGCGTCCCAACTTAAAGGGTTCACATCGTTCATCTTGTCGCACGAGTTACGAGACGGATGATCAAATGAAATAGTTTTCGATATCAGAATTATAGATGGATACGAGAGATTCCTAATAATGAAATCTAGAATTATCATTAACACACATGCTCGTGATTTATCCTAAATTGTCAATCCTTATGGCTTTTGGATTTCCTTATAGATATACATATCTATACAATCATATATTGCATATACTGTAATATACAAGCCATTCATAAGGTTAATGTATTTAACAGATTCATGTTTTCAAAAACAAATCAGACATCTGGTCATGATACTATCTAGGGAATTATGTCACTTGTTTGACATATCATATACCCCATCTTACCCGGTTCTTGCCGGAGAGGTAACCCCATCTTACCCGGACAAGCTGGAGAGTCTGTCACACCATACCCAGTCTTGCCGGAGAGGTAATTTATCATTGTATTTCCCATAAATAGAATTTTCTCAATTCATGATTTAAAAATGAATCTTTTATTAGGGCTTTCATCAAAGAACAAGGAAATTAGTATTCACATGACAGATCATATTCCAGAACCAAGTAGTACCAATAAATAAGAAATAACAGTGGCCAAGTGTTATTGCTTATTTACCGTACTTGCAACGTTCTAGTCATCATCCTCACGGCATACCAATACCCCTAACACTTTATTTATGCAAGCTTATCTCGAAGCTAATACTAAAGTATCTTTCTTAAGTTCAAGTCTAAATACTATCCTTGTTGCTACCAAATAATAATTTCCTAACTCTTTCGTTTAAGCTTAGGTATTATTACAACACCTAATTGCTTAAACCAGTGGCTCTGATACCACTTCTGTCACGACCCCCGACCACACCCTGGACGGGAGCCGCGAGCAGTCAAGCGGTACCGGTGCTCATTTTGAAAAGTATTGCAGCGGAAAATTTCATCAGGAACGTGAGTTAGGAAAAATATCAGAGTTTAGAAAACACCGGATTTTATTTATTAAACAGATGGGAATAAACCCATATTTTACAAAGGTAGCTTTAATATGGGATAAACCCGAATATATTTAATTCATTTGATAGAATAAGCCACTTCTTTAAGCCTTTCGGTGTCGTATCATCACTCTTATTCCGATCTACTGTAATCACCTGAAACGCGTTTTAAAAAGGTTTTGGTCAGCAGGAAATACTGGTGAGTTCATTCATTTTTGTACAAATACACATTTGTTATAATTTACAGTATTAAGAGCGATTACAATGTTTATATATCAACCAATTACCCAACGGTACTTGTCACTCGACTCGTTTCTGTGACTATGGTTATATCACCCATTGGCTAACCCGTTGTCCAATGGTGATGATTATCAAGTAATGTATACAAAACCTCACATACCGGCTGTAATTGAAGACTACAAAGACTTAATCCCTGTAATTACAACTTTGAAAATAAATAGGGTTTTGGAAACCATTCGGTAAAAAGAGAATGACTCACCTTGTTAGCATATAGTCTGATTTAACAGGCCGTCTGATTCTAAGTCTTATGATAACTAAGCATCTATTTTGATTGTAAGTGTATAGTGCAGAGTTTCTGGTAGTTAACCATTTAGTTTAATAGAGTGGAATACGTCTTAGTGTAAAACCATATCAAACCAAACGATGGTCACGAGATCAGAACCTTAACGAAATTCACAAAGTATAGTCTTATTTAGACAGCACTTTGGCATTCGTTAGCTGGTTCCCGAATCAATCGGAAAGAATATCGTATCGGTGATTATTGGTTAGAACACCAACGTATAGAGAGAAGAATAGAAGGAATGAGCAAAGAAAAATGAATCCTAAGCTTCCTATTTATAGGTAAGGGGATAAGTCTTACCCCTATATAGAACTTCCCTAGGTGTTATCTTGCTCAGTTGAATCTTCCCTAGATAAAACCTTCCTTATATATTACTTTCCTTAGATAATATTTTCCTTGGATAATACCTACCCCATATATACATATTTTCATGTATATCTATTTAGGTGTTTAATAAATCTTACTTAGCTGATTAATTAATCTTACTTAACTTAATTAATCTTACTTAGCTAATTAATTAATCTTACTTAACTTAATTAATCTTACTTAGCTGATTAATTAATCTTACTTAGCATAATTAATCTTACTTAGCTTAATTAATCTTACTTAATTGATTAATTAATCTTACTTAACTAATTAATTAATCTTACTTAATCTTACTTAGTTGTTTAAGTTTTACTTATCTATTAAGGTTTCTTAACCGCTAAGTTATCTTAACTAATAAGTTTATTTAACTATTAAGTTTACTTAACTATTAAGTTTACTTAACTATTAAGTTTACTTAATCGCTAAGTATTCTAGCTTAGCAGCTCCCTGGTTACGAGTTCTAATTTCTAGATAAAATGGAACTCGTATTAGCGTATTAACCCAATTCAACTTTAACGATAATCACGAGATTAAAACCCTCACGATGAATGACAAAGTATAACCTAATGTAGGCAGCACTTAAACATCCATCGGATCGGTTTTAATCGATCGGATATAGTATCGTACCAGTGATTAGAGTTATTACCCTAATAACGGGCAGAGTTTCGGGATTTAGGGGTATTATTCCCGAGTTTATTACTTTGCTATAATATAGGCTAAGAGAAAGAAAAGAATTGAACGAATTGAAATGAAACCATCGGCTTCCATTTATAGGCTGATATCGGGGCGCGTCGCGGCCCGCGAAGCTCATCAGCTTCTCCTTCGCGGCCCGCGAGGGAGTCTGGTAGGAGCGAAGGTTGCTGAGTCATAGTCTCAGGTTGACACGTGTAGGGACACGTGGCCCTCATGTTTATCCGGATACCCTAGGTCTGTCGCGCCCCGCGAAGACCTCTTCTAAATCTGTCGCAGCCCGCGACAGATGAAAATTATTGTTTTTCTTGGATTTTTATGCAAAGTAAGGTTCTATGGGTTCGGGTTTTTACTTACGGAGCGTTTTAGGACATTTTGGTGTGAGACGTTATAGTAGATTTGTACGAAGCCCCAATGCCTATATATAGAGGGCTTGGGTCTTGTGTTGGAGATGCTTTTGGTTCCCAGAGGGGACATGTTGTCCAACTGGTTTCACGGGTATGTAACTTTCATATATCAGTAAAAACCAGATTATAAGTGATTGTACGGTGTCGATTCTATCTTCTACTCCTTTCTTATTAATAATACTTCACCGAACCGGTTATCTCGGGACCAAAGCTCCGTCAAACTCGCCGGATCCTGGAATCTCAATTGGTATCAGAGCTACGATATCAATTCAATCGATCTAACAGTTGATTGAATCACCTACGCTCATGAATTTTGGATGTGTAGGGAGTCTTGATGTTAAACATCAAACAAACATCAAATTAAAGGTCAATTCACAGATGGAATTTGAAATTGAAGACATCATTATGTTCGTGATTGATTCGCGCACAAACCTGTGAAGTTTCATCATGAAATTCGTAGAAATAAAGATTCTGGATCAAAAATTGTGTTCGAAAGTGTTCTTGATGACCTCAGCGTCGCTTCGTACGAAGGTAGGTTATATAGTGTCATATGGGTTAGTACGAAAACACCCCTGGGTTCGTACGAAGGGACATGGGTTCGTACGATGGCGCATATGACTTCTTACGAAGGGACCTCTCATGGTGCAAAATGTCAATTGATCTAGAACAAATGCGTAAAAAGGCATTTTTTGATCACAATGACGAGGTGAGTCTCCAGAAAAAATTTGGTGATTGAAAATTATTTCGAGTTTTTAACGACCAAGCTGGGTTGTTCGGGGACACCGTCTTGGGCTTTAGCGAACAGATTTGATGATGCGATCACAGATTGTGGAAATTAGTGGGGTAGTCATGATACTGGTGCAGAATGTTTATCATCTGGGTTATCTGACTATTAATGGGCCGTAACGTAAAATCTGCAATGATGAATAATTGACGTTTTCGGGAAAATTTTTATATTTTCGGCATAGTCGAGTTTTTCAGAGATAAAAAGAGAACTGAATTGCTCAATTTGAGGGGGAATTCAGTGATAACACGTCAGAATTTTCAAAAATGAGGGGGAATAAAAATTTCAGATGAAATTCCAGCATTTTTGAAATTCGTGACACTACAACAGTATTCGGGTGGTTCAGACTTTAGGGTTGTCTGGAAATACATAGGATCTGGATTTATGAATTCGTGATCATAGAAAGTTCAGACTCTACAGATCAAGGTCAGATTGACGTCTTAGGGTTTGAGTCCCGGGTTTTCGTCAAGCCGGTCAGTAGGATTAGTGTCGTAACCCCAGAACGCTGGCCCCGGGGGCGGGTGACCGCGAGCTACACAGAGCCGGTGGTAAAATATCAGGACCGTAGTTAGGAAATATTTTATCAGAGTTTAAACACCAATTTTTTCTATAAATAATAAATATATGGGATAAAACCCAAGTTCATTGATAATACATTTATAGGGATAAAACCCTAATTATTTAAAAGATAATCTTCTTTTGATTTAGGAAACTTTTATAGCCACTTCTTTAAGTCTTCAGTGCTCTCCAGCTGGCTTCTATTAGCTTCACATTCAGTTACCTAAAACGCATTTTAAAAAGGTTTTATCAGCAAGAAATACTGGCGAGTGCATCCCAGTTTAATCAAAACAAGCTTTTATAATTTTACAGTATTGAGAGAGATTACAATGTTTATATCTATCCAATTACCTCCCACGGTACTGTCAATCCTGACTTATGGTCGTGCTACCATTCGCAAGAGTAACAAGTAATGTATACAAAACCCCAATATACCGACAGTAATTATAGAATGCATAGACTCAATCACTATTATCATAATTTGAAACACTTGAGGTTTTGGTAAAACAGTTTGGTAGAAAAAGAGAATGACTCACATTGCTGACATAGAAAATACTATAGCTTCCTGGTGACTTTCCTGGTTATAATCTATTAAAATTAAACAATGCACATGTGTTAGTAAGAGAACCCAATTTACATTATTCATACTACCGAGGCAGAACTCCAACGAACTGAGTCAGGTAGAGCCTTGACATGCGTTACGAAGCCCTAGATCAATCGGGTAGAGTAACCAATATGTAACCGGAGGTTATAATACTTACAACGAGGCAGAGCTTCGCTTTTTAGGGGTATAACACCCGATTATAATTGCCCACTATATCAGAGAAAAGAAAATAATTGAACGAGATTGAACGGAGGCCTGAGGCCCCTTTTATAGGCTGGAAAAATGGCGGCTCACGCCCCGTGATGGATACAGGGCCGGCCTTCGCGGCCCGCGAGGTAGAGTGGCTAGGCTCTAGCCTTGGCCAGTCATTGACCTAGCTTTAACACGTTCAAGGACACGTGGCAGCTCACGAGTTTGCCTGGTGTCACGTTGTCGCGGCCCGTGACTCATACTCTCAAGGGGGTCGCGCCCCGCTAGGGTAATATATATTTGTTTTTATTTGATTTTTATTAAAATAATTATTATTTAAGCCCGTTAACGAGTATTCAAGATATATTAGGGACGTTTAGGGTCGTGTTAAGGATTTTAGGAGGGTTGTTATATCCTCCCCACCTTATTTTAGATCTCGTCCTCGAGGTCTACTGGAACAGGTGTTGATATTTCCGTTACATCTCTGATTCGAGCTCCCAAGTGTATTCTGGGCCTCTCTTGGAATCCCATTTTACTTTGACTAGAACTAGTCTCTTGTGTTTGAGATTCATTGTCTTTCTATCTTCAATCTGAAGTGGTTTTTCCACAAACTTAAGTTTCTCATTTACCTCTATGTCCTGAAGAGGTATCACTGATGATTCGTCCGCTAAGCATTTCTTTAGATTACCTACATGGAATACATCATGTATTACTGCCATTTCCTCTGGAAGTTGTAGCTGATAAGCTACTGGTCCTATTCTTTTGATAATCTTAAAAGGTCCAACATACCTGGGGCTTAGCTTTCCTCTTTTAACGAATCTGACTATTACTTTCCACGGAGAAACTTTTAACAATACCTTATCTCCAACTTGAAATTCCAACGGTTTTCGCCGGTTATCTGCATAACTCTTTTGACGATCGCGTGCTGCTTTTAGTCTTTCCTTGACTTGAATAATTTTGTCCGTTGTTTCTTGTACTATCTCTGGTCCAGATAGTTGCTTTTCTCCAATTTCTGCCCAACAAACTAGAATTCGACACTTTCGACCATAAAGTGCTTCAAATGGTGCAGCATTTATACTGGTATGATAGCTGTTAATGTAGGAAAATTCTATTAATGGTAAATGATCATCCCAATTTCCTCCGAAATCAATTACACGGGTTCTAAGCATATCTTCCATTGTTTGAATTGTCCTTTCACTTTGTCCGTTTGTTTGAAGATGATATGCGGTGCTTAGGTTTAACCTGGTTCCCATTGCTTTTTGGAAACTTTTCCAAAAATGAGAAGTAAAACAGCTATTTCTATCAGAAACAATAGATAAAGGAATTCCAGGTAATGAAACTATTTCATTTACATATAACTTGGCTAATTGTTCCATACTGAAAGTTTCCTTCATAGGTAATAAATGAGCAGATTTGGTTAATCTGTCTACAATCACCCAGATTGTGTCATTACCTTTTCGCATCTTGGGTAATTTAGTAACAAAGTCCATTGTTATCAATTCCCATTTCCATTTTGGCATTTCTAGTTGCTGCAATAACCCTAAGGGTTTCTGATGTTCAGCTTTAACCTGTGCACAGTTAGACATTTAACAACATAGGTTTCTATATCCTTTTTCATTCCGACCCACCAGAAATTCTTTTTTAAATCTTGATACATCTTATCATTACCAGGATGTATCGTATACTTAGACTTATGGGCTTCTTCAAGAATTCGGTGGCGTAGGTTTCCTTGTTTGGGTATCCAGATCCTTTTCTTATGGAATCTCCAAATTCCATCTGTTCCTTGTTCTAATTCCTTATTCATTCCTTTTAATCCTTCAGTATCGTCCTTGATTACTGTTTCCTGCATCTCTCTAATTTGCTCATTTAAATCTATCTTCAGATTTAACTTAAGAAAACAAACTCGTTTTGGCTTTTCATGATACTTTCGACTTAAAGCATCAGCTACTATATTAGCCTTTCTTGCATGATACTAGATATCACAATCATAATCACTAAGAATCTCCATCCAACGTCTCTGTCTCATATTTAATTCCTTTTGCCCAAAAATGTATCTTAGACTCTTATGATCTGTGAAGACAACAAACTTGCTACCGTAAAGATATTGTCTCCAAATCTTAAGGGCAAAAATTATAGCTCCTAACTCTAGATCATGGGTTGTATAATTCTCTTCATGATTCTTAAGTTGTCTAGAGACATAAGCTATAACGTTTTGACGTTGCATCAACACACATCCATAACCTAACTTTGAAGCATCACAATAGACTATCAAGTCTTTAGTTCCTTCTTGTAACGCGAGTATGGGTGTGTTGGTTAACATTTGATTTAAAATCTTAAAAGCTTCTTCTTTTTTTGGTCCCTATTCAAACTTAATTGATTTGCAGGTCAATTTGGTTAAGGGGATGACTATTCTAGAAAAATCTTGAATAAAACGTCTATAATAACCTGGTAGTTCAAGAAAACTTCTCACCTCTGTCGGTGATTCAGGGACTTTCCACTTAGTAATCGCCTCGATTTTTGTGGGATCTACCTGAATTCCTTCATGATTATCCAGGTGTCCAAGGAATTGCACTTCTTTTAACCAGAATTCGCATTTTGAAAATTTAGCGTAAAGCTTTTCTTTTCTCAGCAAATTCAGAAGTATAAACAAATGCTCTGCATGATTCTCTTTACTCTTAGAGTAAATAAGAATATCATCTATAAAGACAATTATGAATTTATTCAGATATAGTTTACATATTTTGTTCATCATGTCCATAAATGCAGCTGGGGCATTGGTTAAACCAAATGGCAAGACTATAAATTCATAATGACCGTACCTTATTCTGAAAGTAGTTTAAGGAATGTCCTCTTCCTTTACTTTCAATTGATGATATCCTGAGCGTAAATCGATCTTAGAAAAGAACCAAGCAACTTGAAATTGATCGAATAGATCATCGATTCTCGGTAGCGGGTACCGATTTTTAATCGTAATCTTGTTCAATTCCCTATAATCAATGCACATACGCATCGATCCGTCATTTTTCTTGACAAACATGCTACTCAGGGGGATGAACTAGGCTGTATGAAACCTTTTTCCAGAAGTTCGTCCATTTGTTTCTTCAGTTCCTGCATCTCCGTTGGTGCTAAACGATAAGGTGCCTTGGCAATTGGTGTTATCCCTTGTATTTGGTGAGTTCTGAATTCAACCTCTCTATCTGGCGGTAATCCAGGTAACTCTTCTAGAAAAACATCTGAGAATTTTGATACTACGGGAATATCTTTTAATTCTTTTCCTTTAGTGTTAATGATTATGGAAATCATATACACTAGTAATCATTTCCTTGCATAGCTTGTAGCTTTCATCACAGAGATGAATTTTGTGGACCTGGTTGGCTTGTCTCCTTTAATTGTGATCTTTTCACCCTTTGGTGCACTTAATTGCATTGACTTTTGATCACATAGAATGCTGGCATGATTGGCTACTAACCAATTCATTCCTAATACAATATCAAATCCAGCTAGATTCATTGTCTAAATACTTAATGGGCTTAAATCAGTGGCTCTGATACCACCTTTTTTCTGTCACGGCCCCCGTCCCGGTTTCACCCGGTCCAGGAGCCACGGGACAGAAACCCGTGGTATTTATTAATTGAGTTGACAGCGGAAGATTTTACAGGATCTTTTAAAACTTGAAATGCCCGATTATTTTATTTCATAATTCGAGATAAACCCCATAATTTACAATAGAGGAATTTCACAAGGAAATTCCCTGATTTACAAAACATGTTTATTTATTTAACTGAGCCACTACTTCAAGCTTGTTAGTGCTCCGTAGCACTTTTCCTTGGTTCACAGTAGTTACCTGAAACATGTTTTGAAAATATTTTATCAGCGGGGAAATACTGGCGAGTCACACATATTTAATAAAATGACACATAGTTATAAATTATAGCATAAGAGCGATTATAATGGCTTCTATCTTATTTTTATCTGGCGCCGTGTCACCTCCTGGTGACGATGGTCATACCACTATTGGGTCCTTTCACCCAAGTAGTGATGATTATCACTGTTAGGATTTATTAGCCTAACCGTGAGAAATTAGTAATGTGCACAATACCCCACTAGCCAGTGATTAAGATAACCATGACTTAATCCCTGTAATTATAACCTTTGAAAATAAATGGAGTATTCTAAAATACTTTTGATAAAAGAGAATGACTCACATTGCAGATTTAAACGGGCAGAGTTTAGCCTACAGATTAGCCTTGTAACCTAATTTAAATAACAATGCACATGAACTAGGTCAGTAACTAATACAACATTTACGATAACTCACGAGATTAAAACCCTCACAACGAATGACAAAGTGCAATACTTAAACATCCATCGAATTCACGACGAATGACAAAGTATAGCCCTAATGTGGGCAGCACTTAAACATCCATCGGATAGTTTCAATCGATCGGACATTGAATCGTAGCAGCGATCGAGTTAATACCATGTATCGTAGCAGCGCTTTGCTATATTGAAAGTAAAATTCGAGCAGTATAACTTCGTTTTTGAGAATTGTTTTCGACATAGATGAACAGGCCATGATCCAAGCAATTTATAGCTGAAATATGGGTTTTACGCGGCCCGCGTAAACCCATACTTAACACTTACGCAGCCCGGGAGGGCCATCTATTCGTAGACTAGGGCTACGGTGTCACAAGTAGGTTTGCCAGGTGGTCGACACGTGGCCGGTTAGCTGATCCGGAGGTTTGATGAGTTGTCGCGGCCCGCGTAACCTTACCTTAAGGTTTACGCGGCCCGCATGAAACCATAAAAGCTGTTTTTCTTGATTTTTGTTATGGATTAGGGTTTCAGGGGTCCAGGTTTTTACTTACGGTTAGTTTTGGGACATTTTTGAAGGTCCTTACATCCTCCCCACCTTATTTAAAATCTCGTCCTCAAGATTTACTGAAATAAGTGAGGATACTTTCGCTTCATCTCTGATTCTAGCTCCCAAGTGTATTCATGTCCTCTCTTTGAATCCCACTTGACTTTGACCAGCACTAGTCGCTTGTGCTTGAGAAACTTGATCTTTCTGTCTTCTATTTGAAGTGGTCTTTCAACAAACTTTAGCTTTTCATTTACCTCTATGTCTTGAAGAGGTACTACCAAGGATTCGTCAGATAGACATTTCTTGAGATTGGATACATGAAACACGTCATGTACTCCAGCTAGCTCCTCTGGTAGCTGTAAGCGATAAGCAACTGGTCCTATTCGCTGTATTACTGGGAATCATCCTACGTACCTTGGACTTAGCTTTCCTTTCTTACTGAACCGAACTACTCCTTTCCAGGGAGAAACTTTCAAGAGTACCTTGTCTCCAACTTGAAACTCTAGTGGCTTGTGTCGATTATCGGCATAACTTTTCTGGCGATCTCGAGCCGTTTTCAGTCTTACCTTGATTTGAGTGATCTTGTTGGTGGTCTCTTGTACTATTTCAGGACCTGATAATTGACTTTCTCCTATCTCTGCCCAACAAACTGGAGTTCTACACTTGCGTCCATACAGTGCTTCAAATGGGGCAGCTTCAATGCTTGAATGGTAACTATTGTTATAGGAGAATTCGATTAAGGGTAGGTGGTCATCCCAGTTTCCACCAAAATCTATCACACATGCCCTGAGCATGTCCTCCAGGGATTGGATCGTCCTTTCACTTTGTCCGTTTGTTTGAGGATGGTATGCAGTACTTAGATTTAGTCGGGTTCCCATTGCTTCCTGGAAACTTGTCCAGAAGTGGGAAGTGAAACGACTATCCCTATCCGATACAATGGAGAGTGGAACTCCATGTAAGGATACTACCTCATCTACATACAACTTTGCTAACCTTTCCATGCTAAAGGTTTCTTTCATGGGTAGAAAATGAGCTGATTTGGTTAATCGATCCACAATTACCCAAATCGTGTCATTACCTCTTCTGGTCTTGGGTAACTTAGTAACAAAATCCATTGTTACGAGTTCCCATTTCCAAACAGGCATTTCTAATTGTTGTAGTAACCCTGAAGGTTTCTGGTGTTCTGCCTTAACTTGTTAACAAGTAAGACACTTAGATACATAATTAGCTATATCCTTTTTCATTCCTATCCACCAGAAGTTATTCCTTTAAATCTTGGTACATCTTATTGTTACCAGGATGCATGGTATACCTAGATTTATGGGCTTCCTCTAAAATTTTATTTCTTAAGTTTTCTTGCTTAGGTACCCAAATCCTTTTCTTGTGGAATCTCCAAATTCCATCACTTTCTTGCTCTAGTTCCTTTGTTCTTCCTTTCATCCCTTCAGCATCATCCTCGATTGCTATTTCTTGAATGTTCTTCAGTTGTTCCATTTAGTCTAATTGTAGACTTAATCTAAGAGTACGAACTCGCTTTTGCTTTTCATGATACTTACGACTGAAGGCATCTGCAACTACGTTTGCTTTTCCTTCATGATATTGAATATCACAGTCGTAGTCACTTAGGATTTCCATCCATCTCCTTTGCCTCATGTTCAATTCTTTTTGCCCAAATATGTATCTTAAGCTCTTATGGTCGGTAAAGACAGTAAACTTACTTCCACACAAATAGTGTCTCCAAATCTTAAGGGCAAAAATTATGGCTCCTAATTCTAAGTCGTGAGTCGTATAATTTTCCTCGTGCCTTTTCAATTGCCTTGAAGCATACGCAATTACCTTCTTGCGTTACATTAGCACACATCCTAATCCTAGCTTTGAAGCATCGCAGTATACTTCAAAATCCTCTGTTCCTTCTGGTAAGGCAAGAATTGGAGCATTTGTTAATTTTTGTTTTAAGATCCTAAAAGCTTCTTCTTGTTTAGGTCCCCATTCAAACTTTACTGATTTACAGGTTAGCTTAGTTAATGGTACAGCTATCTTGGAAAAATCCTTAATAAACCGTCTATAGTATCCGGCTAACCCTATAAAACTTCTAATTTCCATAGCTGACTGCGGGACCTTCCATTTGGTGATTGCTTCTATCTTGGAGGGATCGACATGAATACCTTCGTGATTCACCATGTGTCCTAAAAATTGTACCTCTTGTAGCCAAAATTCACACTTCGAGAATTTGGCATAAAGCTTCTCTTTTCTTAACAATGTTAAGAGTGCATGCAGGTGCTGACAGTGCTCGTCCTGGCTTTTGGAATAAATAAGTATATCGTCGATGAAGACAATTACAAATTTATCCAAATACGGTTTACAGATTCTATTCATCATGTCCATAAATGCTGCAGGAGCATTTGTTAACCCAAATGGCATGACTGTAAACTCGTAATGACCATACCTAGTTCTGAAAGCAGTTTTAGGTATGTCTTCTTCTTGTACTTTCAATTGATGATATCCGGAGCGTAAGTCTATCTTAGAAAAGTATCTAGCTCCTTGCAATTGATCAAAGAGATCATCAATCCTAGGTAATGGGTATCGATTCTTAATTGTAACCTTATTCAATTCCCTATAATCGATACACATTCTCATTGACCCATCTTTCTTTTTCACAAACAATACTGGAGCTCCCCACGGGGACGAACTACGTTGTATGAATCCTTTACATAATAATTCATCTAACTGCTTTTTCAATTCTAGCATTTCGGTGGGTGCTAACCGATAAGGTGCCTTAGCTATCGGTGTAGTTCCAGGAATTAGATGAATTCTAAATTCGACTTCCCTATTGGGTGGTAATCCCGGTAGTTCTTCTGGGAATACATCTGGGTATTCTGCTACTACAGGAATTTCTTTAAGTTCCTTACCTTTCGTGTTAATGATTACTGAAATCATATACACCATTTCTTGTTTTCTTGAATAACTGGCCAATTTCATTACTGAAATGAATTTCAGTGGCTTTCGTGGCTTATCTCCTGTAATCACCACTAATTCTCCTGTGGGTGTATGAATTTCTAGGGAATTCTTATCACAAAGAATTCGAGCATGGTTGGCTACTAACAAATCCATTCCTAATACCACATCGAATTCGGCCAAATTCATAGGTAACAGGTTTGCAGAGAATTTATGGCCTAAGAGTTCTATCTTTTCTTCTCGCAAAACCTTATCTATGTTAACAGAATTCCCATCTGCCGTTTCTATCGTAAAAAATTGTCTAAGGTTGGTTAAGGTAGGTTAAGAGTTTGGCAGAATGAAGTATTTATAAAACTTTGGTTTGCACCAGAGTCAAATAATACTTTTGCATAAACGTTGCGAACTAGGAACGTACCAGCTATCACGTCAGGGATTAGTTCTGCTTCCTGAGTAGTCAACTGGAATTCCTTCTGCAGGTTTGGCTTTGTTATTAGCTGGTTTGACCAATTTCGGGCAATCTGGCCTAAAATGTCCAGCTTCTCCACAGTTGTAGCAGATTGTGGATTTCTTTCTCCTACAATCTTCTTCTTGATGCCCTGGAATTTTGCAGAAATTGCAATACCCTTTGCATCTTCCAAAATGCTTTCTTTTACAGGCATTGCAAAATGGAACAGTGGAAGATTGCCCAGTTCCCTTTTTCTTGAAATTACTATGGTTACCCATACAGAATCCCTGGGTAATCTTTTGGGCCACTTCCTTCTTCCGGTTTTCTTCTCTTGTGCGCATCAGCCCGTCAGTTAGAGTGTTAGCTAATTCCACTACATCGTCAATTTTGCGAGGTCTCGTAACTTTAACGATATCACGGATTTCGCCAATCAATCCCCAAATATAGCGAGAAATAAGTACCGGTTCTGGCGAAGCCACGGTTGGTACCACTCTCGCAAACTCGAAGAATTTCGAAGTATACCCTCGACAGTCTACATCCACCATCCGGTGGTTCAAGAATTTATTTGCCATTTGTTCTTTCTCATATTCTGGACAGAATTTTCTTTCTACTAGCCGCTTAAATTCTTCTCAACTCATGGCATAGGCCACATTACTTCCCTTGGCTTGATGTACCGTATTCCACCATTCTAGCGCCCCTTCTTTAAATAGATGCGATGCGTACATAACCTTGTCTTCCTCAGCACATTTACTTATTTTAATCACCGCCTCGGTTTTCTCTAACCAACGCAGTGCAGTAGTCGCCCCTTCGTTGCCTGTAAATTCAAATGGTTTACAGGCAAGAAATTCCTTATAAGTGCAACCAGGCGTTGCAGCTTTCATTTTCTTAAGGAGTGGGGCTTGCATTCCATCGTTGTCATTATTAGTATGGTTACCGCCTCCGTTTACACTATTACTAAAATTGTCGCCGTGTGTACGTTTACTAGGAATAATTTGTTGAGGTTCAACTGGATTTCGGGCAGCAGCAAGGATTGCTGGAATAGCATTGGCTATTCCCTGAGCAACGATATTCTCGATATCTTGCCGATTCAGAAATTGATCTTCATGGTTTTGTTCAGATTTGTTAACTTCGTTAACGGGTTCATTACCAGCGTGTTCCATCTGGTAATTAATTTATATAAGTGATTAGCATAAAATAATTAATAACCAAACATAATAAAATAATTGCACATAATCACGTTAACAAGTATAGCCAAAATTGTCGATTTTTCGACTTTCGATATTTTATATATAATAGGCATCCGTACAAACTGGTTATCTTACAAAAGTTTTATTTTTTTAAGTTATTTCACATAATTATATTTTTATTATTATTATTATTATTATTATTATTATTATTTTGTTATTATACAACCACATCATCACCATCTGCTGGCATCTCAGAAGCGACGTTCCCTCTCGTCGTACTTCCAGGAGATCTGTTCTCCCACCTCCCGGATTCAATTCCCTGCATCCACCAGCTCCTCTCCAAAATGGCGGAGTTCAGCCAAGTTCTCATTGCTCATTGGTGGGTTTGGTGCAGGCTCTGGGTCAAACTGAGGGAAAAAGGTATAAGGGTTATTTAAGAGATTCTGAAACTGGCAGTCGGTGGTCCACCATTCTTCTAGCTCTGCTGGTAGAGGTTGGGTGTGGATAATAGGATCGGGGATATCAGGTTCTAGATCAACTGGAAGTTGTGCTTCCGCTGGGTAATTAAAGAGGTTTTTACCGGCAGGTCCGATGAGGTCACTAAGTGCCAATTTATGATCCAGCTCCTCCCAAGGTGGCATTTCCTGATCTTTCCTGGAACTTTCCCCAATTTCTATTCCATTGCCTTTATCTTTGGGATCCTTCGTCTTTATAACTTTCCGTGTCGCGGGTTTCCTCCTGCGCACACGCCTCCAGCCAACTAATCTTCTTCTCTTCTTTGGCTTGGGTTTCCCCGGAGGTTGGGCTTGAAATTCCATAGGTTCCTCCGTGTCGGCACAATAACTGGTAAAGTCTCTGGAAACTTCCACATTAACATAATAGAGATTGAGATTCTGAAGAGCTTCAGACAACTCATTCATGCTGTTTAGCAGATATGAAGAAACACACAAAATTCTAGGTTAAAACTTTGTTAATTGAATTTTAACATAATCACATAATGGCAATCAGAAAAATTTAATTACAATTATCTAAACAGATTGATTAAAATTGAAATATTGTGATTTATATATATATATATATATATATATATATATATATTACAAATTACAACTGAAATTTAAAATATACTAGGGATTGTACATTTTATTTTAGTCTATCTTTTCTTACTAAGTTATTTATCTATTGGGCAAGTTTCTTTAAAGTTTCTGGCTTATGGATAATATGGGTGCTAGTACAGGGTCAGGGTGTTGGCAGTTAAAAGTTAACATTTACTGCTATAGTGGCTAACATATAGAGATTTGCCCATTGTTCCTCTAATTCATCTTACCATGGTGGGTTATTGCCTAATTCCTGAGTTTCTTTATTAATCATCACTCCTTTTGGTTGTGACTTCTTTATTTTTTCTTAACTTTTCCTAATAATCCAACTTCTTTTCTTAATGGTAAGTGGTTTCTCCAACTGTGCCTTACGGACAAATATTCCTTCCTTAGTATCTGCGGAGTATCTTGAGGAATTTGATTGAAATGAAGTTCCCTTATCTTTTGGTGAATTATCTAATTGATGATAGATGTCAGAGATTCTTTGCTTACCCATACTGTAGACTAACAGATAGTCAAAATAACACATAATCACAGGATGGTAATTAGGAAAAATTAAGTATTTCTAAATACTTAATGGGCTTAAATCAGTGGCTCTGATACCACCTTTTTCTGTCATGGCCCCCGTCTCGGTTTCACCCGGTCCAGGAGCCACGGGACAGAAACCCGTGGTATTTATTAATTGAGTTGACAGCGGAAGATTTTACAGGATCTTTTAAAACTTGAAATGCCCGATTATTTTATTTCATAATTCGGGATAAACCCCGTAATTTACAATAGAGGAATTTCACAAGGAAATTCCCTGATTTACAAAACATGTTTATTTATTTAACTGAGCCACTACTTCAAGCTTGTTAGTGCTCCGTAGCACTTTTCCTTGGTTCACAGTAGTTACCTGAAACATGTTTTGAAAATATTTTATCAACGGGGAAATACTGGCGAGTCACTCATATTTAATAAAATGACACATAGTTATAAATTACAACATAAGAGCGATTACAATGGCTTCTATCTTATTTTTATCTGGCGCTGTGTCACCTCCTGGTGACGATGGTCATACCACTATTGGGTCCTTTCACCCAAGTAGTGATGATTATCACTGTTAGGATTTATTAGCCTAACCGTGAGAAATTAGTAATGTGCACAATACCCCACTAGCCAGTGATTAAGATAACCATGACTTAATCCCTGTAATTATAACCTTTGAAAATAAATGGAGTATTGTAAAATACTTTTGATAAAAGAGAATGACTCACATTGCAGATTTAAACGAGCAGAGTTTAGCCTACTGATTAGCCTTGTAACCTAATTTAAATAACAATGCACACGAACTAGGTCAGTAACTAATACAACATTTACGATAACTCACGAGATTAAAACCCTCACAACGAATGACAAAGTGCAATACTTAAACATCCATCGAATTCACGGCGAATGACAAAGTATAGCCCTAATGTGGGCAGCACTTAAACATCCATCATATAGTTTCAAACGATCGAACATTGAATCGTAGCAGCGATCGAGTCAATACCCTGTATCGTAGCAGCGCCTTGCCATATTGAAAGTAAAATTCGAGCAGTATAACTTCGTTTTCGAGAATTGTTTTCGACACAGATGAACAGGCCATGATCCAATCAATTTATAGCTGAAATATGGGTTTTACGCGGCCCGCGTAATCCCATACTTAACACTTACGTGGCCCACGAGGGCCATCTATTCGTAGACTAGGGCTACGGTGTCACAAGTAGGTTTGCCAGGTGGTCGACACGTGGCCGGTTAGCTGATCTGGAGGTTTGATGAGTTGTCGCGGCCCGCGTAACCTTACCTTAAGGTTTACGCGGCCCGCGTGAATCCATAAAATCTGGTTTTCTTGATTTTTGTTATGGATTAGGGTTTCAGGGGTCCGAGTTTTTACTTACGGTTAGTTTTGGGACATTTTTGAAGGTCCTTACACATGTCAAGGCTCTGCCTAGCTCAGTTCGTTAGAGTTTTGTCTTGGTTGTATGGCTAATATAATTTGAGTTATCTTACTAACACGTGTGCATTGTTTAATTTTAATAGATTATAACCAGGAAATCACCAGGAAGCTATAGTATTTTCTAAGTCAGCAAAGTGAGTCATTCTCTTTTTCTACCAAACTATTTTACCGAAACCTCAAATTTTAAATTATAATAACAGTGATTGAGTCTATGTATTCTACAATTACTGTCGGTATGTTGGGGTTTTGTATACATTACTTGTTACTATTGCGAATGGTAGCATGACCACAAGTCAGGATTGACAGTACCGTTGGTGGTAATTGGGTAGATATAAACATTATTATCGCTCTCAATACTGTAAAGATATAAAATCTTGTTTTGATTACACTGGGATGCACTCGCCAGTATTTCTTACTGATAAAACTTTTTAAAACGCGTTTCAGGTAACTTAATGTGAAGCTAATAGAAGCCAGCTGGAGAGCACTAAAGGCTTGGAAAAGTGGCTATAAAAGTTACCTAAAATAGAAAGAAGTTTTGTTTCAAAAAATTAGGGTTTATCCCTATAAACATCTTGTAATGGAAACTTGGGTTTTTCCCCATGTATTTATTATTTATAAAAATGTGGTGTTTTAACTCTGATAAACTATTTCCTAACTACGATCCTGATGTTTAATTTCCGCTGCCAAATTAATAAACACCGATACCACCAGTTTTGTGTAGCTCGCGACCACCCGCCCTTCGGGACAAGGGGTCGGGGGTTGCGACATAACACACTTCGAATATACCTGTCGTCATTCCAGAATGGATCTAAAGGATTAAGGTCGGTATACTGTGCTATGGTATTTGGTATCGGTTCTTCTTGAGGATATAGTTCCTGATATACCCTATTGTCATCTTCCCATGGATCATACTCTAATGGATTAGGTGTTGGGATTCTAGGTATCTCATTAGGGTCAAATGCTGGTATGGGGAATTGGTTTTCTTGGTTAGGTTCTAACTCCATTGGTTGGATTGGAAATAATGGCAACGATTGTGGTTCATCTATTTGTTCAAGGTTTGGATCTGCTGCAGTGGTGGCTAGCATATGGAAATCTGCCAAATGTCTATTAACTGCTTCCTGGGTTTGGGCATTCACTTCTCTATTGGCTTTTGCTAACGCTCTCTGTTGTTGTAATTTCTTCATCCTCTTTCTCCTCTCATGTGCTCCCCTACCAAACCATCCTCTCTTTTTTGGAGGGAATGGTTCCTCGGATTGCATCTTAAAGATAAAAATTCCTTCCTCGGTATCAGCAGATGTCACGACCCCAGCCCCGGTTTTAACCGGTCAGGAGCTGCGGGACAGGAACACGTGGTATCTATGATGCGAAAACGGAAGATTTTTAACAGGATCTTTTTAAAAACTCGAAATGCCCGATTATTTTATTTCATAACGCGGGATAAACCCCGGTAATTTACAATAGAGGAATTTCACAAGCAAATTCCCTGATTTATTAAAACATGATTATTCATTTTAACTGAGCCACCTCTTCAAGCTTGTTAGTGCTCCGTAGCACGTTTTCCTTGATTTACAGCATGTCGCCCGAAACATGTTTTAAAAATATTTTATCAGCGGGGAAATGCTGGCGAGTCATTCAAGTATGTAAAACGACACATTAGGTATCAATTACAGCATAAGAGCGATTACAATGGCTTCTATCTTATTTTTATCTGGCGCCGTGTCACCTGGTGACGATGGTCATATCACTATTGGGTCTTTCCCCAAGTAGTCACGTTTATCACTGTTAGGATTTATTAGCCTAACCCGTGAGAAATTAGTAATGTGCACAATACCCCCACTAGCCAGTAATTAAGATAACCACAACTTACTCCCTGTAATTATAACATTTGAAAATGGAGTATTGTAAAATACTTTTGATAAAAAGAGAATGACTCACATTGCAGATTTACACGGGCAGAGTTTAGCCTACTGATTAGCCTTTGTAACCTAATTTAAATAACATGCACACGAACTAGGTCAGTAACTAATACAGCATTTACGATAACTCACGAGATTAAACCCTCACAACGAATGACAAAGTGCGATACTTAAACATCCATCGAATTCACGACGAATGAAAAAGCATAACCCTAATGTGGGCAGCACTTAAACATCCATTGGATAGTTTTAATCGATCGGACATTGAATCGTAGCAGCGATCGAGTTATTACCCTGTTATTGCGACAGCGTTTCGTGCTAGTGTGTGTTTTTTATAGTAAACAGGTGATATCTCGAAGTGTAAAGTGAATTTTAACGTCGAACAAACGCAGAATATCAAGTGCCAATGCCCTCAATTTATACTAGAAAAACGTCCCCCTCGCGTGGCGCGAGGGCCTGTCGCGTGGCGCGAGGGGACCAGTTCTAGCATAGGGTAGCCACGTCCCTAACTAGCTTAGCTGAGTTGACGGAATGATAAACTTCGCCTCGTACAGCAAACTGTGTTGATATTATCAACTAGGGTTTACCCCCCCCCCCCTGAGTTTTAGGGGCCCTGATCCTGATTCCAATTGTTCTGAAAATTTTAGGGTTTATGCAGGATCACTTGGGTTTCTCAATTAGGGTTTCCTAATAGACAAAATAATAATAGTTTTGGTGAGTGTTGTTACATTCTCCCCACCTTATTAAAAATCTCATCCTCGAGATTTACTGAAACAAGTAGGGATACTTTCGCTTCATTTCTGATTCCAGCTCCCAAGTGTATTCAGGTCCTCTCTTTGAATCCCACTTGACTTTGACAAGCACAAGTCAATTGTGTTTGAGAAACTTGATCTTTCTATCTTCGATCTTTAGAGGTTTCTCAACAAATTTTAATTTTTCGTTTACCTCTATATCTTGAAGTGGTACTACCAAAGATTCGTCAGATAGACATTTCTTGAGATTGGATACATGAAATACGTTATGTACTCCAGCTAGCTAATCTGGTAGTTGTAAGCGATATGCGACCGGTCATATACGTTGGATTACTGGAAATGGTCCTACGTATCTTGGACTTAGCTTTCCTTTCTTACCGAACCGAACTACTCCTTTCCAAGGAGAAACTTTTAAAAGAACCTTGTCTCCGATTTGAAATTCTAACGGCTTACGCCTACTGTCTGCATAACTCTTCTGGCGATCTCTAGCCGTTTTTAGTCTTTCCTTGATCTGAGTGATTTTGTAGGTAGTTTCTTGCACAATTTCAGGTCCTGATAATTGACTTTCTCCTATCTCGGCCCAACAGACTGGAGTTCTACACTTTCGTCCGTATAGTGCTTCGAATGGGGCAGCTTCAATGCTTGAATGATAACTATTGTTATAGGAGAATTCAATTAAAGGTAAATGGTTGTCCCAATTCCCACCAAAATCGATCACACATGCTCTAAGCATGTCTTCCAAAGTTTGGATTGTCCTTTCACTTTATCCATCTGTTTGAGGTTGGTATGCAGTACTTAAATTTAGTCGGGTTCCTATTGCTTCTTGGAAACTTTTCCAAAAATGGGAAGTGAAACGACTATCCCTATCCGATACAATGGAGAGTGGAACTCCATGTAAGGATACGACTTCATCTACATACAACTTGGCTAACATTTCCATGCTAAAGGTTTCCTTCATAGGTAGAAAATGAGCTGATTTGGTTAATCTATCCACAATTACCCAAATTGCATCATTACCTTTTCTGGTTTTGGGTAACTTAGTAACAAAATCCATTGTTATGAGCTCCCATTTCCATACAGGCATTTCTAATTGTTGTAGTAGACCTGAAGGTTTCTGGTGTTCTGCCTTAACTTGTGAACAAGTTAGACATTTAGAAACATATCTAGCTATGTCCTTTTTCATTCCTATCCACCAGAAATTATTTCTTAAATCTTGGTACATCTTATTGTTACCAGGATGCATGGTGTTAGGGGTGGATTTCTAAATGACCCGTGATCCTCAATTATTATCCTATTTGGTGATCCTTACTTCTGTTTCAGTTAGTGATCCTCAGAAGTGCCTCAGGATCAGGATCATGGATCATCCTAAGGATCCTTATACTAATGATTGTCTGTTTTGAATTCGTAACTGTTTTGCAGGAATATCAATTGGGACTTGGTCTTGGCGATATTTCTGGAGAATATTCTAAGTCTATTCCGCACGTGCTTGGTCAGAAATGGGCGTTGTGGAGTCGTGGAGGACTTGCACCATTTGCGGATAGTTTGTTATTTAGATTTTTACTAGATTTAAAAGGGGTAGCGAGCTAATTAGACAACACTTTTTGCTATTTTTGGCTACACACACTTTGAAAACCGCTCACAACAGCTCTCGTTCATTCACTTAGCAATTTCGTACACTTTTTACACAGAACACTATAGTGATCCTTGTATTTAGCTCGCTATCATCAGAAGTTGTAACACATTACTTGATTAATTTGAGTTGGTGATCGGTAGTTTCCATCACCCGGGGTTTTTTGTGCCGGAGATCAACTCTTGATCAAGGGCTTTTTCCCCGTATAAACCTTGTGTCACTTGTTATTTATTTTTCATAGTGATCCTTATTGCTATAAACCAATTCAAGCATCATACCCCGTAACAGAGAGTTTGGTTACATTATCCTCGTCCGATTTTTTGACCAAAACACATGGTATACCTAGATTTATGGGCTTCTTCTAAAATTTTATTTCTTAAGTCTCCTTGCTTAGGTACCCAAATCCTTTTCTTATGGAATCTCCAAATTCCATCTGCCCCTTGCTCTAATTCTTTTATCCGCCCTTTCATTCTTTCAGCAACATCTTGGATTGTTGTTTACTGAACATTCTTTAATTTTTCCATTAAATCTAACTGTAGATTTAATCTAAGAGCACGAAATCGCTTTTGCTTTTCATGATACTTACGACTTAAGGCATCTGCAACTACGTTTGCCTTTCCTTCGTGATATTGAATATCACAGTCGTAGTCACTTAAAATTTCCATCCATCTCCTTTGCCTCATGTTTAATTCTTTTTTGCCCAAATATATATTTTAAACTCTTATGATCTGTATAGACAGTAAACTTACTTCCATACAAGTAATGTCTCCAAATCTTAAGGGCAAAAATTATGGCTCGTAACTCTAAATCATGAGTCATATAATTTTCCTCGTGCTTTTTCAATTGCCTTGATGCCTACGCAATTACCTTCTTGCGTTGCATAAGTACACATCCAAATCCTAGTTTTGAAGCATCACAGTATACTTCAAAATCTTCTGTTCCTTCTGGTAAGGCTAGAATTGGAGCATTTGTTAATTTCTGCTTCAAAATCCTAAAGGCTTCTTCTTGCCTAGGTCCCCATTCAAACTTAACTGCTTTACAGGTTAGCTTAGTTAATGGTACAACTATTTTGGAAAAATCCTTAATAAACCGTCTATAGTATCCGGCTAATCCTATAAAACTTCTAATTTCCATAGCTGACTGTGGGACCTTCCATTTGGTGATTGCTTCTATTTTAGCAGGATCTACGTGAATACCTTCGTGATTCACCATGTGTCCTAAAAATTGCACTTCTTGTAGCCAAAATTCACACTTCGAGAATTTGGCATAAACCTTCTCTTTTCTTAAGAGAGTTAAGAGTGCATGCAGATGCTGACAGTGTTCATCCTGACTTTTGGAATAAATAAGTATATCGTCAATGAAGACAATTACAAGTTTATCCAAGTACGGTTTACAGATTCTATTCATCATGTCCATAAATGCAGCAGGAGCATTTTTTAACCCAAAAGGCATGACTGTAAACTCGTAGTGACCATACCTAGTTATGAAAGCAGTTTTAGGTATGTCTTCTTCCTGTACCTTTAATTGATGATATCCGGAGCATAAATCTATCTTAGAAAAGTATCTAGCTCCTTGGAGTTGATCGAAAAGATCATCAATCCTAGATAATGGGTATCGATTCTTAATTGTAACTTTATTCAAGTCCCTATAATCGATACACATTCGCATCGAACCGTCTTTCTTCTTTACAAACAACACTGGTGCTCCCCATGGGGATGAACTAGGTTGTATGAATCATTTGCTTAGTAATTCATCTATTTGCTTTTTCAATTCTAACATTTCTGTGGGTGCTAACCGATAGGGTGCCTTAGCTATCGGTGTAGTTCCAGGAATTAGATGAATTCTAAATTCTACTTCCCTATCAGGTGGTAACCCAGGTAGTTCTTCTGGGAATACATCTGAGTATTCTGATACTACTGGAATTTCTTTAAGTTCCTTACCCTTAGTGTTAATGATTACTGAAATCATGTACATTATTCCTTGCTTTCGTTCATAACTAGCAACTTTTATTACTGAAATAAACTTTAGTTGCTTACGTGGCTGATCTCCTGTAATCAACACTAACTCTCCTGTGGGTGTATGAATTTCTATGGAATTCTTATCACAAAGAATTCGAGCATGATTGGCTACCAACCAATCCATTCCTAACACCACATCGAATCCGGCTAAATTCATGGGTAACAGGTTTGCCGAAAATTTATGACCTAATAATTCTATCTTTCCTTCTCGCAAAACCTTATCTATGTTGACAGAATTCCCATCTGCCATTTCGACTGTAAAAATCTGCCTAAGTTTGGTTAAAGGTAAATTAAGTGCTTGGCATAATGAAGTATTTATAAAACTTTGGTTTGCACCAGAGTCAAATAATACTTTTGCGTAGATGTTGTGAACTAAGAACGTACCAGCTATTACGTCCGGAATTAGCTCGGCTTCCTGAGTAGTCAGCTGGAAGGCTCTTACGTTCTTCTTGTTAGTTCCTTCTGCAGTTTTGGCTTTGTTATTAACTGGTTTGACCAGTTTTGGGCGGTCTGGCCTAATATGTCCAGCTTCTCCACAGTTGTAACAGACTGTGGTTTTCTTCTTCCTGCAGTCTTCTTCTTGGTGCCCCGGAATTTTGCAGAAATTGCAATACCCTTTGCATCTTCCAAAATGCTTTCTTTTACAGGAATTGCAAAATGGAACAGTGGAAGATTGCCCAGTTCTTCTTCCTTTGAAATTACTACGGTTACCCACACGGAATCCCTGGGTAATCTTTTGAGCTACTTCCTTCTTCTGGGTTTCTTCTCTTGTGCGTACCACTCCGTCGGTTAGGGTGTTAGCTAATTCCACAGCATCGTCAATAGTGCGTGGTCTTGCAGCTTTGACAATGTTACGGATTTCGCCAATCAATCCCCAAATATAACGGGAAATAAGTACCGGTTCTGGCGAAGACAGGGTTGGTACTACTCTAGCATACTCAAAGAATGTCGAAGTATACCCTCGACAGTCTACACCCATCATCCGATGATTCAGAAATTTATTCGCCATTTGTTCTTTTTCATATTCGGGACAGAATTTTTTTTCTACAAGACTTTTAAATTCTTCCCAGTTCATAGCACATGCCACAGTTCTTCCTTTAGCTTGTAGAACTGTATTCCACCATTCTATCGCCCCTTCTTTGAAAAGATGTGATGCATACATGACCTTGTCTTCTTCAGCACATTTACTTATTGTAATTACTGCTTCAGTTTTCTCTAACCAATGCAGTGCAGCAGTCGCCCCTTCGTTACCTGCAAACTCAGCTGGTTTACAGGCAAGAAACTCCTTATAAGTGCAACCAGGTGTTGCAGCTTTCATTTTCTTAAGGAGTGGAGCTTGTATCCCCTCATTGTCGTTATTAATATGGTTGCCGCCTCCGTTTACACTATTACTGAAATTATCTCCTTGTGTGCGTTTGCTAGGAATAATTTGTTGAGGTGCAATTGACTTCGAGCATGGTGATGGAACCTGAGGATACTTCTTGTGAGTCTTGGGTGTCTATCTTGAATGACCTTATTTCAGGATCAAGCTTCCGAAAACAGCAAGCCTTTCCTTGGTTGCGGGTGTTGTGATAAGGTGCGAAACAGAGATAACTGCATAACACAAGACAAAAAGTGGTTAGTGATCCTTTCACAAGAGCAAGATTACCTGGTGATCCTTCTCAGGATCCTCTGTCCTACCATTGGTGGACCACTTCCTGGGTAAATGTTTTCCGTTTGGAATGGTATCCCTCCTGACAAAGAAGAAGCGTCGTTTCCAATTTGTGTCATTCTTGGTGGCTTTAAAAATGGGATGTTCTTCGCCGGGTTTTCGCTTAAACAGATATCGATGGGATCCAAACGTCGTGAGATCATACATCTCTGTCAGTTCTGACATTCCTAAATCAATCCCTTCCTGCTCTATGATCCTCTCCAGGGTATACAAGACCCTCCAAATCATCGGCATAGCTTGGATGTAAGAGATGCCGGTAAGGGAAAAGAAGGATTGGGTAAAGTCTGGAAAAGGATAGGTGTATCCTATGGTGAATGGAGTAACCAGAAAAGCAACCCATGTTTCAGAAACATAGTCGCTCAGAACCGTGGGATCGAAAGGTTTGAAAAAGGCGTTTGCCGGAAAGCAATGACGGATCTTATCTATTTGAGCATCGGAAAAGCAACACCTTTCGTTCACTGAGTCCTTGATGATCCCTTGACTCTTCAAGGGGCTATCCTCTGGTGATCCTTGGCAGGGGAGGACCGGAGCATCATTCTTAACGAGATGGTGGTAGAGAAAGTAAAACAGAGTAAGGGAAGGAGAAGTAAGAGAAGAGATACCTGATTGATCTTCGACTGAGAATTTAAAGGAAGTTTCTTCGGATTTAAATGCATATTGATCCTATCTCTAACTCCTATTTATAATGATGATTTGCAGGATTGTCACTTCAGTGACGTCAGCTTTACAACGGCTAGTCCGTCTTCAACGGCTAGTTATCCGTTAGTTTGTTGCAGATGAGATCAACAAAATACAACTCGTTTATTTACAATATAACTCCTTATATTTTGGGGGCAATTGTTAGGGGTGGATTTCTAAATGACCCGTGATCCTCAATTATTATCCTTTTTGGTGATCCTTACTTCTGTTTCAGTTAGTGATCCTCAGAAGTGCCTCAGGATCAGGATCATGGATCATCCTAAGGATCCTTATACTAATGATTGTCTGTTTTGAATTCGTAACTGTTTTGCAGGAATATCAATTGGGACTTGGTCTTGGCGATATTTCTGGAGAATATTCTAAGTCTATTCCGCACGTGCTTGGTCAGAAATGGACGTTGTGGAGTCGTGGAGGACTTGCACCATTTGCGGATAGTTTGTTATTTAGATTTTTACTAGATTTAAAAGGGGTAGCGAGCTAATTAGACAACACTTTTTGCTATTTTTGGCTACACACACTCTGAAAACCGCTCACAACAGCTCTCGTTCATTCACTTAGCAATTTCGTACACTTTTTACACAGAACACTATAGTGATCCTTGTATTTAGCTCGCTATCATCCGAAGTTGTAACACATTACTTGATTAATTTGAGTTGGTGATCGGTAGTTTCCATCACCCGGGGTTTTTTGTGCCGGAGATAAACTCTTGATCTAGGGCTTTTTCCCCGTATAAACCTTGTGTCACTTGTTATTTATTTTTCATAGTGATCCTTATTGCTATAAACCAATTCAAGCATCATACCCCGTAACAGAGAGTTTGGTTACATTATCGTCGTCTGATTTTTTGACCAAAACAGTTTGGCGCCCACCGTGGGGCCATTGGTGCTTCATTTCTAAGAAATTCTCACCTTTGTGATCATTCCGGTTCATTGCATATGAGCAGATGGCTTCATCATCAAAGAATACCTCCAGTGCGATGTCTGCAGTCAATTCATCCCAGGGCATTCCACCTTTGCCTCCACTACCTTCTGGACCTCAGAAAAATGCCGAGAAGAAACCAACTCCCATTTTCTCAAAACCTCCAACTTCTTCTGCTTCTTATACTCCCACTACTAGTGACTTGTTTACTATGATTTTGCAGATGAAGGAGCATATCCAGCAGCAGGACAAGACCAATGAGAGGATCCTTAGAGAAATTGGAGACATCAAGAAACAGAAGAGATCGGCAGAGGATCATTCCCCACTAATGGCCAGATCTTTGAATTTTGATACTCCGGTTATAACTTCTCAGCCTTCAGTGGTTCCAGACGTTCAATATGTGGGAGGACCAAAAGGAGTGCATTACGGGTCATCAGCAATGACTCAGGCTTCAGGTTTACACTTTCAACCATCAGGATCCCATCCTCAGCATATAGGATCCTTTGCAAGCTCAGGAGGATACTCGGGAGCGTAGCAGACTCAAGGATACTGGCCGTTTCAAGGATCCTCCCAGGTTCAAGGATCCTCCCAGGTTCAAGGATCCTCCCAGGTTCAAGGATCCTCCTATGTTCTAGGATCCTCCCAGGTTCAAGGATCCTCCTATGTTCAAGGATCCTCCCAAGTTCAAGGATCCTCCTATGTTCCAGGATCCTCCCAGATCCAAGGATACTCTCAGTTTCAAGGATCCTTACAGATCCCGGGATCCTTAAGGAGTTTGCAATCAGGAAGTTCCGATATCCATCAGGGAGATTTCATTCCAATGCAAACCATTGCTTCTACTGGTCCATCGGTCATTCCAGAGCCTCAACAATATGGATTAACATCCACTCTTCCTAACTTGAATCCAATGGGAGGTAACACTTTTAATAATTCTTATACTACTAACCATGGCCTTATGCAGGATACAGGTATCAATCATGCCATGGCCAGAGAATTGCAAAAGTTAAAGGACATGATATCATGTGTCCCAGGAGTGGTCAAGCCTATCCCAGAGATTGCAGATGGTAGCCACAAGATATCTCGTTTTGCACCACCAATCTGTGATGCTGAGATACCCAAGAGGTTCCATGTGCCTACCATGAAGTTGTATGATGGTTCAACGGATCCTGAGGAACACATAGCTCAGTACAGGGAAAGGATGGAGATCAATCCCATCCCAGAAAGGTTAAAGGAAGCATGTCTGTGCAAGGGATTTGGATCCACTCTTACTGGATCGGCTCTTAAATGGCTCCTAAGTCTTCCCCCTTACTCTATTACCTCATTTGCTAATCTAGTTAATCTATTTAATAACCAGTTTTCTTGTAGTAGAAAATTTGAGCGTTTAACTAGTGATCTGTATCGGATAACCCAGGGTCATAATGAATCATTAAGGGATTATATCACTAAATTTAGTAAAGAATCCTTAGATATTCCTAACCTGGATATAGCTACGGCTGTTGAAGCCTTTAAAATGGGATTGCTTAGGGATTCGTTATTCTATGATGATCTTGTTATGACACCATGCAGGAATCTAGATGAGGTAAGGACCCGGGCCCTTAGGTTCATCCGGCTAGAGGATGACAAAAGGATCCAGGAGAGGTTAGCAGGATACTCAAAGCAAGAGAAGCAAGGATCCTCATTCAAGAACAACAAGTTCAGATCCTATAATAAATCTGACAACTAGAATGTGCATGCTGTGGAACAAGAAGAGGATGATGAGGATTATCCTCCAATCTCTGAATATTGTTTTTCTGTTGATAACAATGAACTAATCCTTGCGATGCAGAATTTAGGTGATAAAGCTAGATGGCCCAGAAAAAATGATAGACCAGCTGCAACTAAAGATAAGTCAAAGTGGTGTGCATACCATGAAGATTTTGGGCATCTCACAGAAGAATGCATCGCATTGAGAAAAGAAATTGGATACTTGTTGAGCAAGGGGCACTTGAAAGAATTATTGGGGAGAAAGAAGTCAAGGACTCAGGATCCTGAAAGGATCCCAGAGAAAGCTCCAGCTCCTCCAGCAGATGCACAAATTATAAATTTTATTTCTGGAGGATCAGACATTTGTGGAACATCCTTCTCTGCAGCCAAAAGACATGCGAAGGAAACCAAGATGGATAATGGAGATAGACCCATTCGAACATCCAGTGTCTCCGAAGGAAAAGTTATAACTTTCGATGAGGATGATCGTGTTGACATCCAGGATCCTCATCATGATGGTTTGGTTATCACTCTTTTTATTTCTAACCATTTTGTTCGCAGGATCCTTATAGATGGAGGAAGCTCTGTGAACATTATCCAGCTTGATGTTCTCAAGAAGATGAACATCCCTGAATCTGACATCATACCAAGATCCTCTGTGCTCGTGGGATTCAGTGGCGAGACTAAGAATACTCTGGGGGACATTAAACTCCCAATCTATATCGAAGGCCTACATTCTTACCAAAAGTTTTGTGTTATTGACTGTTTGTCTTGTTGTAATGTGATCCTAGGCAGGCCTTGGATACATGATATCAAGGCAGTCCCATCCACTTATCATCAATGTGTGAAGCTTCCTAGTCCTTGGGGAATAGTGAAGATTGATAGTGATCAGCAAGAGGCTAAGAACTGCTACACCTCATCGATGAAACCAGCATCAAAGTCTAGGGAGCAATAGCAATCAAAGTGTCCTCCAAGGGATGTCTTGGAGGCAAGCGAACAGGACGTAGTGGAAATCCTTATGGATCCTGATGATCCTGAATCTAAAGTTTATATAGGATCAGGGATCCTTGGTGAAATGAAGGAAGACCTCGTATCCTTCCTCAAAAGGAGAAAGACTACCTTTGCATGGAAACATGAAGACATGACAGGTATATCTAAAGATGTAATCACTCACAAACTTGGCATTGATAGGTCCTTCAAACCAATCCATCAAAGGAGAAGGAAATTTGCACCAGAAAGAAATGCCATTATCCAGGAGGAGGTAGAGAAATTACTCCGAGCAGGTATGATTAGAGAGGTCAAGTATCCAAGATGGTTGGCCAATGTGGTTGTTGTTCAAAAGAAAAACGGAAAGTGGAGGGAATGTGTCGATTTTACCGATTTAAATAAGGCATGTCCCAAGGATCCTTTCCCATTACCCCACATTGACTCCATGGTGGATGCAACTGCGGGTCATGAACTATTAACTTTTATGGATGCTTCATCTGGATTTCAACAAATTCAAATGGAACCGTCCGATCAAGAGGATACAGCCTTCATGACTCCAACTGGTATATACTGCTATATTGCTATGCCATTCGGACTAAGAAATGCAGGTGCAACTTATCAAAGGCTAGTGAATATGATGTTCAAGGATCAGATTGGACAAACTATGGAGGTTTACATAGACGATATGGTGGTAAAATCAATAAAGGCTGAGGATCACCTAAGAGACTTGGAGGAAGCATTCAATATCCTTGACAAATATAATATGAAGCTTAATCCTTCAAAATGTCACTTTGGTGTTAAAGCAGGTAAATTCTTAGGATATATGGTGACAAAGAGAGGCATTGAAGCCAGTCCAGAACAAATAAAAGCTATAGTGAACATCAAGTCACCTGCCAATGCTAAGGATGTTCAGAGGTTAACAGGCAGAATTGCAGCTTTAAACAGATTCATATCCAAATCCTCAGAAAAGTGCAAGGAATTCTATGATATCCTAAGGAAGAACAAGAAATTCGAGTGGACTGAGAAGCATGAAAGTGCTTTAAGAGCTCTTAAGGATTACCTATCCTCGGCCCCGGCTTTGATGAAACCAGAAAAAGGAGATGTGTTATCCTTATATCTTGCGGTATCCTCAAAAGCAGTAAGTGTCGTCCTTGTTAAGGATCACGAAGGTACACAACATCCTGTCTATTATGTAAGTAAGAGTTTACTTGATGCTGAATCCAGGTATTCACACTTAGAAAAACTTATCCTTGCATTAATTATGGCGTCTACTAAATTAAGACATTATTTTGAAACTCATGCTATTATCGTCAAAACTAATTTTCCAATTAAGAATGTCCTCAGGAAACCTGAAATGTCAGGAAGGATGGCTAAGTGGGCAGTGAAGCTGAGTGCATATGATATAAGATATGAGCCTAGGACAGCCATTAAATCCCAGGCATTAGCTGACTTTGTGGCAGATTTCAGTAGTGATTTGCAAAAAGGAAGCTGAATTGGAAGTCCAGCAGCTAGAAGAGACCAAGGATCCTTGGATACTCTACACTGATGGATCCTCAAACGTCAAAGGAACAGGGCTTGGAATACTACTAAAATCGCCACAGGGGGACATAATACCCCACTCTATAGCTTGTGAGTTCCAAACCACTAACAATGAGGCTGAATACGAAGCCTAGATAGATGGTTTGCAAATTGCTAAGCATATGAGGATCAGGTATCTTGAGGTACATGTAGATTCTTTGTTAATCACTAATCACTTTAATGGATCCTATGCTGTTAAAGGTGAAAAGCTAATCAAATATTTGGAGTTAGTCAAAGAATTGGCACTCTCTTTTGTATCCTTTAGTTTGACACAGGTACCAAGGGAAGAGAATGCAGAGGCAGATGCACTAGCCAATTTAGGATCATCCTTGAAGATCCCGGAGGATATCAAGATCCCTATTATCCATATCCTGACCCCGGCTATCGAGGATCATGTGACTATGGAGATAGGAGAGGATTCTGCAACTATCCCTAGTGAGGATACTCAAACTCATTCAGGATCAGGGATCCTCCCAATCATGGGATACATACAACATGGAGAGATTCCTACAGGAGAAAACCCTAGGGCTTTCAAAATTAAGGTATCTCAATTCACAATTTTAAATAATATGTTATACAAACGATCTCTTGCAGGACCATACTTAAGATGCATTGAGGATCCTGAAATCCAAGAAGTTTTAAAAGACTTCCATGAAGGAGATTGTGGAAACCACACTGGGGGCAGGACGTTATTCTCAAGGATCCTGAGGACAGGATACTACTGGCCAACCATGAAGAGAGATGCTGTGGAATATGCTAAGAAGTGTGATCCTTGTCAGAGACACAGCAATATCCTCCATCAACCGGCTGAATTATTACATCCTATATCCTCCACTTGGCCATTCATGAGATGGGGCATGGATATAGTTGGTAAGCTTCCTAAGGCACCTGGTGGAAAAGTGTTCATGCTTTCTATGACTGATTACTTCTCCAAGTGGATAGAGGCTGAAGCTTTTGCCCAAGTCAGAGAAAAGGAAGTTATATCCTTCATTAAAAGAAATATTATAACTAGATTTGGTATTCCTTCTGAAATTATATGTGATAATGGTTCCCAATTCATTGGGGGCAGAACTGCTAACTTTTGTGACAGCTGGGGGATTAAGATGATAACATCAACACCAGTCCACCCATAAGCTAATGGTCAGGCAGAATCTTCAAATAAGATCATCATCAACAATCTGAAGAAGAAGCTTGGATCCAAGAAAGGGAATTGGGCAGAAGAATTACCTTATGTGCTTTGGGCTGATAGGACAACCCCTAAGAATGCTACAGGCCAAACTCCATTCTCTTTGGTATTTGGGGCAGAATCGGTGATCCCTACAGAAATGGTGGTTCCAACTGCTAGAACCAGTATTCGTGATCCTAAGGAAAATGATGAGAACTTGGTTCAAGACCTGGATACTATAGAAGAAATCAGAGATTTGGCAAGGATAAGGATGGCCAGTTATCAACAAAGAATGGCCGGTGCCTACAACAAAAATGTTAGGATCAGGAAATTCCAAGTTGGTGATATGGTACTAAGGAAAGCATTCCAGAATACCACCAATCCTGCTGATGGAAAGTTGGCACCAAAATGGGAAGGCCCTTACTTGATTGAAGCTGAGGCAGGAAAGGGGGCATATCGATTGCTGACAATGGAAGGTGACTTACTACCAAGAGCTTGGAATGCTGTCCATTTGAAGAGATATTTCATATGATGAGGATCCATGATCCTCACATGATAAATATCCTTAAAGGATCCTTAAAGCACAGATGATCCTCATTTTTGGTAACATTCTAATCTTGAACTATTTCATTTCCTTACTTTCTCACATAAGGATAAGGATCTTGCATCCTTTATTCCCATTTCACGAGATTTTGAGTTTTGAAGGTTCAGGTACTCTTAGCAAAAGCATGATTATCCACACAAGCAACCAGTTATTTGGGTTTGACCCCAGTTATCCTTGGGTTTGACCCCAGTTCCGCCAGTAGCGCACGATGATCCTGGTATAGTTCATGGCAGTGGGACCAGTACTCGCTTTAGGGGCTGATAATTCCATTGTACTGCCTATACCTAGGATCCTACGTATAATGGTAGACGTACCATACATCCGTTCTTAAGGTTTCTAGCGTTTTCACGTTAGCTAAGGTTTTGGCATTTTCATGCCACTAAGTTTGGATAGTCGCCAGTTAGGGCCATACTCCAGTTTACATACGATCCTTGGGCTTGTCCCCAGTTATCCTTGGGCTTGTCCCCAGTTATCCTTTGGGCTTGTCCCCAGTTGCTAACCTTTATCTTATAATGCTTAGTCCCAAGTTATGTTCTATTTCATGTCTTTGAAGTTAAACAACCAAGGATCCTTGATCCTTACCTTTTACTAAGGTGTGTTCTGTGGTTATCCTGTTTATAGTATTAAGAGTTAGGATCCTAACTTGGATCCTCAGGTATGATCCTTAACTATTTTGATTTTATTCATTGATTATTTGAATAACCCTAATACTTTGACAACTGAACTCATGATTTTTAAAATATACCACTTTTCGGAATTTTTCAACTATAGGATATTTGATCCTGGATCATATCCTAAATATTTTCTATCTAATTTGTTCAACTTTTTCTGTTCAGACAAGTGTATATCAAGATAAATGAAAATTTAAAAAGAACAGAAAAGGATAACAACACAAAATAAGCCAAAAAAGATTAAGGTTATTTTATTAACAAAAGTTTAACCATGGAAGGTTGCCAAAATTACCTACCCCGAGCATCTACCAGCAATACGTGGCCCGTCCGCTGGGGTAGGTAAAGGGTGTCCATTGTCTAAAGGTCTTGGTAGTGCAGGAATTAAAAAGATGGCAGGATCACAATGGCTTCATCCCCCAAACAGAGGATCCCTCCACCAGTTGTAATCCTACCTATTGTCCAAAGGATCATTCATGATCTTTAACCCTAATAGCTATTGTTTAGTTATTACAGACCATCATTGTTTTAAAAACATCACAACCACAAAAAACTACTGCCAAATTTAAAAATTGGGCTCCGGTACGTCTAGGAATGTCCATCATTGCCCAATCATGCAGCCTACACCTTCGCTGCATCTTCATCCCCTCCAGCTTCGGTATCCTTCACCAGATCCTTTCCACTGCTTCCAGCCTCAATCGCTAAAACCTCCTCAGCCTCCTCATCATCTTCAAGATCAGCCAACCTCGCTTTCCAGCCCTCAACATCCCATCTGCTTCTGTCAAAGTTAGGATCTTGAGCTTCCTGGGTCATCTTTAGTTTTGTCTGATACATTGTGATGGCAGCGGAGACTTTTGCACCTTCTATGAGATCATGCTTCTCGTAGTCGATGTCGATCAAGATTTTAGCTGTCTTAGTCTTGGCATCTTGAAGGGCTTTTTCAAGATCAGCAATCTTAAGATCCTTAAGCACGACAACTTGTTGGAGGTCAGCAATCTTCCTATCCAGCTCCTCGACGCTTCCCACATAATCTTCAATCTCAGCAAATTTCTGCAAAGAAAAAGACAAAGCAATTCAAGATCAAATGATCCTCCAATGAGTAGGATACCTAGGCAGAATTGATGATCCTCACGTTATTGAAGTATTCAAGGAACTGGTGGCGGATCAGTGGTAGGCCTTGTAGGTCCTCTGTATCAGAAGTTTTCCTCTTCTTGCCACCCCTTCCTTTAGTGGGTGCCTTGGGAATGGAGACGCTAGGACTGGCAGTGGTCCTCTTCTTCCTGGATCGAACAGCATCAAGATCGGCTGTGTTGAACTGGGAGGCAGGCTTGGAAGATTTTCCGGCACCTACACATTTAAAGCAAGATAAGTATCCTTATCCTATTTCAATTTAACTATTTATTTTAATATTCAACTATGTAAAAAGCAGGATACTTACTTGACATGGTGATGGAACCTGAGGATACTTCTTGTGAGTCTTGGGTGTCTATCTTGAATGACCTTATTTCAGGATCAAGCTTCCGAAAACAGCAAGCCTTTCCTTGGTTGCGGGTGTTGTGATAAGGTGCGAAACAGAGATAACTGCATAACACAAGACAAAAAGTGGTTAGTGATCCTTTCACAAGAGCAAGATTACCTGGTGATCCTTCTCAGGATCCTCTGTCCTACCATTGGTGGACCACTTCCTGGGTAAATGTTTTCCGTTTGGAATGGTATCCCTCCTGACAAAGAAGAAGCGTCGTTTCCAATTTGTGTCATTCTTGGTGGCTTTAAAAATGGGATGTTCTTCGCCGGGTTTTCGCTTAAACAGATATCGATGGGATCCAAACGTCGTGAGATCATACATCTCTGTCAGTTCTGACATTCCTAAATCAATCCCTTCCTGCTCTATGATCCTCTCCAGGGTATACAAGACCCTCCAAATCATCGGCATAGCTTGGATGTAAGAGATGCCGGTAAGGGAAAAGAAGGATTGGGTAAAGTCTGGAAAAGGATAGGTGTATCCTATGGTGAATGGAGTAACCGGAAAAGCAACCCATGTTTCAGAAACATAGTCGCTCAGAACCGTGGGATCGAAAGGTTTGAAAAAGGCGTTTGCCGGAAAGCAATGACGGATCTTATCTATTTGAGCATCGGAAAAGCAACACCTTTCGTTCACTGAGTCCTTGATGATCCCTTGACTCTTCAAGGGGCTATCCTCTGGTGATCCTTGGCAGGGGAGGACCGGAGCATCATTCTTAACGAGATGGTGGTAGAGAAAGTAAAACAGAGTAAGAGAAGGAGAAGTAAGAGAAGAGATACCTGATTGATCTTCGACTGAGAATTTAAAGGAAGTTTCTTCGGATTTAAATGCATATTGATCCTATCTCTAACTCCTATTTATAATGATGATTTGCAGGATTGTCACTTCAGTGACGTCAGCTTTACAACGGCTAGTCCGTCTTCAACGGCTAGTTATCCGTTAGTTTGTTGCAGATGAGATCAACAAAATACAACTCGTTTATTTACAATATAACTCCTTATATTTTGGGGGCAATTGTTAGGGGTGGATTTCTAAATGACCCGTGATCCTCAATTATTATCCTGTTTGGTGATCCTTACTTCTGTTTCAGTTAGTGATCCTCAGAAGTGCCTCAGGATCAGGATCATGGATCATCCTAAGGATCCTTATACTAATGATTGTCTGTTTTGAATTCGTAACTGTTTTGCAGGAATATCAATTGGGACTTGGTCTTGGCGATATTTCTGGAGAATATTCTAAGTCTATTCCGCACGTGCTTGGTCAGAAATGGGCGCTGTGGAGTCGTGGAGGACTTGCACCATTTGCGGATAGTTTGTTATTTGGATTTTTACTAGATTTAAAAGGGGTAGCGAGCTAATTAGACAACACTTTTTGCTATTTTTGGCTACACACACTTTGAAAACCGCTCACAACAGCTCTCGTTCATTCACTTAGCAATTTCGTACACTTTTTACACAGAACACTATAGTGATCCTTGTATTTAGCTCGCTATCATCAGAAGTTGTAACACATTACTTGATTAATTTGAGTTGGTGATCGGTAGTTTCCATCACCCGGGGTTTTTTGTGCCGGAGATCAACTCTTGATCAAGGGCTTTTTCCCCGTATAAACCTTGTGTCACTTGTTATTTATTTTTCATAGTGATCCTTATTGCTATAAACCAATTCAAGCATCATACCCCGTAACAGAGAGTTTGGTTACATTATCCTCGTCTGATTTTTTGACCAAAACACATGGTATACCTAGATTTATGGGCTTCTTCTAAAATTTTATTTCTTAAGTCTCCTTGCTTAGGTACCCAAATCCTTTTCTTATGGAATCTCCAAATTCCATCTGCCCCTTGCTCTAATTCTTTTATCCGCCCTTTCATTCTTTCAGCAACATCTTGGATTGTTGTTTACTGAACATTCTTTAATTGTTCCATTAAATCTAACTGTAGATTTAATCTAAGAGCACGAAATCGCTTTTGCTTTTCATGATACTTACGACTTAAGGCATCTGCAACTACGTTTGCCTTTCCTTCGTGATATTGAATATCACAGTCGTAGTCACTTAAAATTTCCATCCATCTCCTTTGCCTCATGTTTAATTCTTTTTTGCCCAAATATATATTTTAAACTCTTATGATCTGTATAGACAGTAAACTTACTTCCATACAAGTAATGTCTCCAAATCTTAAGGGCAAAAATTATGGCTCGTAACTCTAAATCATGAGTCATATAATTTTCCTCGTGCTTTTTCAATTGCCTTGATGCCTACGCAATTACCTTCTTGCGTTGCATAAGTACACATCCAAATCCTAGTTTTGAAGCATCACAGTATACTTCAAAATCTTCTGTTCCTTCTGGTAAGGCTAGAATTGGAGCATTTGTTAATTTCTGCTTCAAAATCCTAAAGGCTTCTTCTTGCCTAGGTCCCCATTCAAACTTAACTGCTTTACAGGTTAGCTTAGTTAATGGTACAACTATTTTGGAAAAATCCTTAATAAACCGTCTATAGTATCCGGCTAATCCTATAAAACTTCTAATTTCCATAGCTGACTGTGGGACCTTCCATTTGGTGATTGCTTCTATTTTAGCAGGATCTACGTGAATACCTTCGTGATTCACCATGTGTCCTAAAAATTGCACTTCTTGTAGCCAAAATTCACACTTCGAGAATTTGGCATAAACCTTCTCTTTTCTTAAGAGAGTTAAGAGTGCATGCAGATGCTGACAGTGTTCATCCTGACTTTTGGAATAAATAAGTATATCGTCAATGAAGACAATTACAAGTTTATCCAAGTACGGTTTACAGATTCTATTCATCATGTCCATAAATGCAGCAGGAGCATTTTTTAACCCAAAAGGCATGACTGTAAACTCGTAGTGACCATACCTAGTTATGAAAGCAGTTTTAGGTATGTCTTCTTCCTGTACCTTTAATTGATGATATCCGGAGCATAAATCTATCTTAGAAAAGTATCTAGCTCCTTGGAGTTGATCGAAAAGATCATCAATCCTAGATAATGGGTATCGATTCTTAATTGTAACTTTATTCAAGTCCCTATAATCGATACACATTCGCATCGAACCGTCTTTCTTCTTTACAAACAACACTGGTGCTCCCCATGGGGATGAACTAGGTTGTATGAATCATTTGCTTAGTAATTCATCTATTTGCTTTTTCAATTCTAACATTTCTGTGGGTGCTAACCGATAGGGTGCCTTAGCTATCGGTGTAGTTCCAGGAATTAGATGAATTCTAAATTCTACTTCCCTATCAGGTGGTAACCCAGGTAGTTCTTCTGGGAATACATCTGAGTATTCTGATACTACTGGAATTTCTTTAAGTTCCTTACCCTTAGTGTTAATGATTACTGAAATCATGTACATTATTCCTTGCTTTCGTTCATAACTAGCAACTTTTATTACTGAAATAAACTTTAGTTGCTTACGTGGCTGATCTCCTGTAATCAACACTAACTCTCCTGTGGGTGTATGAATTTCTATGGAATTCTTATCACAAAGAATTCGAGCATGATTGGCTACCAACCAATCCATTCCTAACACCACATCGAATCCGGCTAAATTCATGGGTAACAGGTTTGCCGAAAATTTATGACCTAATAATTCTATCTTTCCTTCTCGCAAAACCTTATCTATGTTGACAGAATTCCCATCTGCCATTTCGACTGTAAAAATCTGCCTAAGTTTGGTTAAAGGTAAATTAAGTGCTTGGCATAATGAAGTATTTATAAAACTTTGGTTTGCACCAGAGTCAAATAATACTTTTGCGTAGATGTTGTGAACTAAGAACGTACCAGCTATTACGTCCGGAATTAGCTCGGCTTCCTGAGTAGTCAGCTGGAAGGCTCTTACGTTCTTCTTGTTAGTTCCTTCTGCAGTTTTGGCTTTGTTATTAACTGGTTTGACCAGTTTTGGGCGGTCTGGCCTAATATGTCCAGCTTCTCCACAGTTGTAACAGACTGTGGTTTTCTTCTTCCTGCAGTCTTCTTCTTGGTGCCCCGGAATTTTGCAGAAATTGCAATACCCTTTGCATCTTCCAAAATGCTTTCTTTTACAGGAATTGCAAAATGGAACAGTGGAAGATTGCCCAGTTCTTCTTCCTTTGAAATTACTACGGTTACCCACACGGAATCCCTGGGTAATCTTTTGAGCTACTTCCTTCTTCTGGGTTTCTTCTCTTGTGCGTACCACTCCGTCGGTTAGGGTGTTAGCTAATTCCACAGCATCGTCAATAGTGCGTGGTCTTGCAGCTTTGACAATGTTACGGATTTCGCCAATCAATCCCCAAATATAACGGGAAATAAGTACCGGTTCTGGCGAAGACAGGGTTGGTACTACTCTAGCATACTCAAAGAATGTCGAAGTATACCCTCGACAGTCTACACCCATCATCCGATGATTCAGAAATTTATTCGCCATTTGTTCTTTTTCATATTCGGGATAGAATTTTTTTTCTACAAGACTTTTAAATTCTTCCCAGTTCATAGCACATGCCACAGTTCTTCCTTTAGCTTGTAGAACTGTATTCCACCATTCTATCGCCCCTTCTTTGAAAAGATGTGATGCATACATGACCTTGTCTTCTTCAGCACATTTACTTATTGTAATTACTGCTTCAGTTTTCTCTAACCAATGCAGTGCAGCAGTCGCCCCTTCGTTACCTGCAAACTCAGCTGGTTTACAGGCAAGAAACTCCTTATAAGTGCAACCAGGTGTTGCAGCTTTCATTTTCTTAAGGAGTGGAGCTTGTATCCCCTCATTGTCGTTATTAATATGGTTGCCGCCTCCGTTTACACTATTACTGAAATTATCTCCTTGTGTGCGTTTGCTAGGAATAATTTGTTGAGGTGCAATTGACTTCGAGCATGGTGATGGAACCTGAGGATACTTCTTGTGAGTCTTGGGTGTCTATCTTGAATGACCTTATTTCAGGATCAAGCTTCCGAAAACAGCAAGCCTTTCCTTGGTTGCAGGTGTTGTGATAAGGTGCGAAACAGAGATAACTGCATAACACAAGACAAAAGGTGGTTAGTGATCCTTTCACAAGAGCAAGATTACCTGGTGATCCTTCTCAGGATCCTCTGTCCTACCATTGGTGGACCACTTCCTGGGTAAATGTTTTCCGTTTGGAATGGTATCCCTCCTGACAAAGAAGAAGCGTCGTTTCCAATTTGTGTCATTCTTGGTGGCTTTAAAAATGGGATGTTCTTCGCCGGGTTTTCGCTTAAACAGATATCGATGGGATCCAAACGTCGTGAGATCATACATCTCTGTCAGTTCTGACATTCCTAAATCAATCCCTTCCTGCTCTATGATCCTCTCCAGGGTATACAAGACCCTCCAAATCATCGGCATAGCTTGGATGTAAGAGATGCCGGTAAGGGAAAAGAAGGATTGGGTAAAGTCTGGAAAAGGATAGGTGTATCCTATGGTGAATGGAGTAACCGGAAAAGCAACCCATGTTTCAGAAACATAGTCGCTCAGAACCGTGGGATCGAAAGGTTTGAAAAAGGCGTTTGCCGGAAAGCAATGACGGATCTTATCTATTTGAGCATCGGAAAAGCAACACCTTTCGTTCACTGAGTCCTTGATGATCCCTTGACTCTTCAAGGGGCTATCCTCTGGTGATCCTTGGCAGGGGAGGACCGGAGCATCATTCTTAACGAGATGGTGGTAGAGAAAGTAAAACAGAGTAAGAGAAGGAGAAGTAAGAGAAGAGATACCTGATTGATCTTCGACTGAGAATTTAAAGGAAGTTTCTTCGGATTTAAATGCATATTGATCCTATCTCTAACTCCTATTTATAATGATGATTTGCAGGATTGTCACTTCAGTGACGTCAGCTTTACAACGGCTAGTCCGTCTTCAACGGCTAGTTATCCGTTAGTTTGTTGCAGATGAGATCAACAAAATACAACTCGTTTATTTACAATATAACTCCTTATATTTTGGGGGCAATTGTTAGGGGTGGATTTCTAAATGACCCGTGATCCTCAATTATTATCCTGTTTGGTGATCCTTACTTCTGTTTCAGTTAGTGATCCTCAGAAGTGCCTCAGGATCAGGATCATGGATCATCCTAAGGATCCTTATACTAATGATTGTCTGTTTTGAATTCGTAACTGTTTTGCAGGAATATCAATTGGGACTTGGTCTTGGCGATATTTCTGGAGAATATTCTAAGTCTATTCCGCACGTGCTTGGTCAGAAATGGACGTTGTGGAGTCGTGGAGGACTTGCACCATTTGCGGATAGTTTGTTATTTAGATTTTTACTAGATTTAAAAGGGGTAGCGAGCTAATTAGACAACACTTTTTCCTATCTCCCGGATCCTATTCCCGGCATCCATTAGCTCTTCGCCAAAATGGCGGAGTTCAGCTAAGTTTTCATTACTCATTGGTGGGTTTGGTGTAGGTTCTGGGTCGAACTGAGGGAAAAAGGTATAGGGATTATTTAGAAGGTTTTGGAATTACCAATCGTTGGTCCACCATTCGTCCATTCCTTGTGGTTGGGTGTGGATCAAAGGTTCTGGGATGGCTGGTTCCAGGTTTATTGGAAGTTGGGTTTCAGCAGGATAAGTAAAAAGGTTTTCATTGACAGGCTTAAGGGTATCACAGCTTGCTAGTATGAAATCTAGCTCTTCCTGTAACGTCATTTCCTTGGTTTGTTTGGAGCTTTCCCCAATTTCCATTCCTCCTTGTCTAAAACTTTCCTCGATCTCAATCCCTTTTCCTTTATCCATGGGATTTTCTATCTTGGGAATTTTCCTAATTGCTGGTTTTCTTCTACGCACACGTCTCCAACCCACAAATCTTCTTATTTTCTTAGGTTTTGATTTCTCCAGAGGTGGAGCTTGAAATTCCATTGGTTCTTCCACATCGGCAAAGTAACCAGTAAAATCTCTGGAAACTTCCACTTTTACAGGATAGAGATTGAGATTTTCTAGAGCTTCAAATAATTCATTCATGTTGTTTAGCATTTATGAAGAAACACACAAAATTTTAGGTTAAAATTTGTAAATTAAATTTTCACATAATCACCAAATGTAATTAAAATTTTAATATTAATTACAAACATCTATAAACCATTTTATTGAAACAATATATTTATTTTTAATACAACTAATATTATTTTAAAGTTTCTGGCTAATAGATAATATAGGTGCTAATACTGGGTCAGGGTATTGATAGTCTAAAGGTTAGCATTTATTGCTACAGTGGCTAACATATAAAGATTTGCCCATTTTTCATCTAACTCATCTTCCCATGGTGGTTTATTGCTTATTTTCTGGACTTCCTTATTAATTATTCCTTCTTTTGATTGTAATTTCCTCATTTTCTCTTGACTTTTTCTAATAATCAAACTTCTTTTATTAGGAGAAAGTGGTTCCTCATACTGTGCCTTACGAACAAATATTCCTTCTTTAGTCTCTACTGAATATCTTGAGGAATTTGATTGGGATGAGGATCGCTTATCTTTTGGTACATTATCTAATTGACGATAGATGTCCGAAAGCTTTTGCTTACCCATACTGTAACTAATAGATAGTCAAAATAATAAAACACATAATTATAGGATAATAATCAGGAAAATTAAGTATTTTAAATACTTAATAGGCTTAAATCAGTGGCTCTTTCAGTAGCTCTGATACCACCTTTTCCTGTCACGACCCCAGCCCCGGTTTTACCCGGTCAGGAGCTGCGGGACAGGAACACGTGGTATCTATGATGCGACAGCGGAAGATTTTTAACAGGATCTTTTTAAAAACTCGAAATGCCCGATTATTTTATTTCATAACGCGGGATAAACCCCGGTAATTTACAATAGAGGAATTTCACAAGTAAATTCCCTGATTTATTAAAACATGTTTATTCATTTTAACTGAGCCACCTCTTCAAGCTTGTTAGTGCTCCGTAGCACGTTTTCCTTGATTTACAGCAGGTCGCCTGAAACATGTTTTAAAAATATTTTATCAGCGGGGAAATGCTGGCGAGTCATTCAAGTATGTAAAAAGACACATTAGTTATCAATTACAGCATAAGAGCGATTACAATGGCTTCTATCTTATTTTTATCTGGCGCTGTGTCACCTGGTGACGATGGTTATATCACTATTGGGTCTTTCCCCAAGTAGTGACGTTTATCACTGTTAGGATTTATTAGCCTAACCCGTGAGAAATTAGTAATGTGCACAATACTCCACTAGCCAGTGATTAAGATAACCACGACTTACTCCCTGTAATTATAACATTTGAAAATGGAGTATTGTAAAATACTTTTGATAAAAAGAGAATGACTCACATTGCAGATTTACATGGGCAGAGTTTAGCCTACTGATTAGCCTTTGTAACCTAATTTAAATAACATGCACACGAACTAGGTCAGTAACGAATACAGCATTTACGATAACTCACGAGATTAAACCCTCACAACGAATGACAAAGTGCGTTACTCAAACATCCATCGAATTCACGACGAATGACAAAGCATAACCCTAATGTGGGCAGCACTTAAACATCCATTGGATAGTTTTAATCGATCGAACATTGAATCGTAGCAGCGATCAAGTTATTACCCTGTTATTGCGGCAGCGTTTCGTGCTAGTGTGTGTTTTTTATAGTAAACAGGTGATATCTCGAAGTGTAAAGTGAATTTTAACGTCGAACGAACGCAGAATATCAAGTGCCAATGCCCTCAATTTATACTGGAAAAACGTCCCCCTCGCGTGGCGCGAGGGCCTGTCGCGTGGCGCGAGGGGACCAGTTCTAGCATAGGGTAGCCACGTCCCTAACTAGCTTAGCTGAGTTGACGGAATGATAAACTTCGCCTCGTACAGCAAACTGTGTTGATATTATCAACTAGGGTTTACCCCCCCGAGTTTTAGGGGCCCTGATCCTGATTCCAATTGTTCTGAAAATTTTAGGGTTTATGCAGGATCACTTGGGTTTCTCAATTAGGGTTTCCTAATGGACAAAATAATAATAGTTTTGGTGAGTGTTGTTACAGCAGAGTACCCCGAAGGAGTAGGCTGTGATGAGATTCCTTCACTCTTTGGGGAACTAACTAATTGACGGTAAGCATCGGATGTACCTTGCTCACTCATACTGTAAACTAATAGATCGTCAAATAACACAAAACAATAATATACATATATACACATAGTCACATAGATTATTTCCTAACACAATTGATAAAAATCTTGGTGTCAGCAGAACACCTATGTGGCTTAAACCAGTGGCTGTAGCTCTGATACCACCTCCTGTCGTAACCCCCGATCCCTTGCCCTGGGGGTGGGCAGCCGCGAGCTACACAGAGCCAGTGGTATCGGTGTTTATTAATTTGGCAGCAGAATTTAAACATCAGGACCGTAGTTAGGAAATATTTTATCAGAGTTTAAACATCAAATTTTTCTATAAATAATAAATATGGGATAAAACCCAAGTTCATTGATAATACATTTATAGGGATAAAACCCTAATTATTTAAAACATAATCTTCTTTTGATTTAGGTAACTTTTCTAGCCACTTCTTTAAGCCTTCAGTGCTCTACGGCTGGCTTCTATTAGCTTCACATTAAGTTACCTGAAACGCGTTTTAAAAAGGTTTTATCAGCAAGAAATACTGGCGAGTGCATCCCAGCTTAATCAAAACAAGCTTTTATAATTTTACAATATTGAGAGCGACTACAATGTTTATATCTATCCAATTACCCCCCACGGTACTGTCAATCCAGACTTGTGGTCATGCTACCATTCGCAACAGTAACAAGTAATGTATACAAACCCCCAACATACCGACAGTAATTGTAGAATACATAGACTCAATCACTGTTATCATATTTTGAAACACTTGAGGTTTTGGTAAAACAGTTTGGTAGAAAAGGAGAATGACTCGCATTACTGACTTAGAAAATACTATAGCTTCCTGGTGACTTTCCTGGTTATAATCTATTAAAATTAAACAATGCACATGTGTTAGTAAGATAACCCAATTTACATTAGGCATACTACCAAGATAGAACTCCAACGAACTGAGTCTGGCAGAGCCTTGACATGCGTTACGGAGCCCTAGATCAATCGGGTAGAGTAACCAATACGTAACTGGGGGTTATAATACTTACAACGAGGCAGAGCTTCGCTTTTTAGGGATATAATACCCGATTATAATTGCCCACTATATCAGAGAAAAGAAAAGAATTGAACGAGATTGAACAGAGGCCTGAGGCCCCTTTTATAGGCTGGAAAAATGGCGGCTCGCACCCCGCGACAGATACAGGGCTGGCCTTTGCGGCCCGCGAGGTAGAGTGGCTAGGCTCTAGCCTTGGCCAGTCATTGACCTAGCTTTAACACGTTCAAGGACACGTGACAGCTCACGAGTTCGTTTATTGTCACGTTGTCGCGGCCCGCGACTCGTACTCTCAAGTATTCGGGATATATTAGGGACATTTAGGGTCGTGTTAAGGATTTTAGGAGGGTTGTTATAATTAGCATCAGGAGGTGCATCTGTATTGTGGATAATTTTTAGATATCACGGACGTGTGATAGTCTAAAGTGTCAGAATGGTTAATCTTTGAGAAGATGAATTGTTTTTCGGACTAACCACCGGGAAATGATGATGTTTGTTGGTTAAGTTGTTGTCGGAACTAGCGGAGAAGACTATACATCTGTTATCGTGACTGAAGAGGAAGAATGTGATTCTGATCGTAATAGAATGTTTCTGAGATCTGAATGCTTTACCAGATGATTCATTATCCGATGAAGATTTGTTGATTGTGGAGAATACCGTTTATACGGATCAATCATTCTTACGGTGCATAAAGGTGATCAGGGAAAACGGGATATCAGATCTTCAAGGGGAATCACTGATTTAAAGTTAACCAGTGGGGTATTTGAAGTTTCTATCAATTGTCGGTTGAGTTTTTTACAATACTCAGATCAAGCAAGTGGAATGCGAGATCGATGGTGCTGATAGGTTATATCAAAAACTGAATGCGGATGTGGTTAAAGCTGAAACAAAGATTACTGCATTGATTAGTTTCAAGCTGGTGATTGTTCGTGAAGGTTACAGTTTAGCAAATCAGAGGAGGAGTCGGGAACTGTGCAAACATAGACCTGAAGATTTCTTTCAGGGGGAATTTGTGCATAATTATCAAAAGCAAACCCGGATCATCAATTAAGGGGGAATCTATTGAAGATTTGAAGTTGCAAAATATTTGAAGTTATAGAATATTCAAACACGGCTCAAGGTTTTTAACGTGACGATTCGATAGTCACAGCCGAGGGGGAATCTGTTGGTGTATATTTCGTACGTCTGCGACTATGCGAACAGCTAGATAGAGCATGTGTTGAATATTGTATAAAATAGAGTGAAATCCAGACGAACTGAAAGGTATTATGATGTGTAGTACCTTCGTACGAAGGGAGTCCCTTCGTACGAAGGCACCCAATGGTCAGTTTCGTACTGAATCCAAGACCAAGCTGGGTTCATACGAAGGCACTGGGTGCAGATTCATTCGAAGGCCCAAATGCCTATATATAGAGGGCTTAGGTCTTGTGTTGGAGAAGCTTTTGGTTCCTAGAGGGGACATGCTGTCCAACTGCTTTCACGGGTATGTAACTTTCATATATCAATAAAAACCAGATTATAAGTGATTGTTCGGTGTCGATTCTATCTTCTACTCCTTTCTTATCAATAATACTTCACCGAACCGGTTATCTCGGGACCAAAGCTCCGTCAAACTTGCCAGATCCTGGAATCTCAGACATCTTCCAAGGTAATAGCATCCGAGACAACATTTCCAAGTCCAAATATTTTCCCTCCTTTTTCATCTCCGGTAAAAGACACGAAGTCGCCATCAAGGAATCAGAAGTTCTTCAGCAGTTCCTTTAACCCCGTCGTATGCCTCGAGCATCCACTGTCCACATGCCAAATGTATTCCATGAGCATCCGAAGCCATTTCTGAATTTTATTCTGTTATACAACAACAAACAAGAAATATATACAAGTTGTATTAACGAGATTTTTGACCGACTTCTTAAAATTGTCAAATTGCTCTGTGAAATTTTTGGCAAAATTATGTTCTGGTTTTGAAAATTTCTTGCTTTTGCAATGTTTCGCAGTGTTCCCTAAATGACCACAACAAAAGCATCTGATGCAATGAGCCTTTTTGTTTTTGGAGGTTGACGCATTGGAAGATGATGTATGTGATGAGAGTCTTGAACTGCATGATGCATTGTCCGATGATGCAGCGGAGCTTGAACTTTTGACTTTCTTTATTTTCTTGTCAAGACGACTCTCATCTTCTAAGCAATCTTCATCATTCTCGATATTTGATGAAACATCCGATCTTGATCTTCATTTGAATCATCTGAACCTTGATCGTCACTTGAACTTCCTTCACACCACTCTTTGAAGTTGTGGTGCTTGAGTCTTCACTACTGCTTTCTTTATTTAGCTCTTTCTCCGACTCTGACATACTTGTGTGCGATGGAACAAATTCTAAAATTTCCTCGGTGAGGAATTTTCCGAATTTGTTTTGTTTCAATTCTAGAACAAACACAGAAGGTTCACACACAACTTTTTCATCACAAAAAGCAGATTGCAAATCAAAACATTCAACCCATGGTTGTGGGTCATAGGTTTAGGTACATGCCTTTTATAGTCATCCTGAATATTTAAACTAGGTTTAATACAGTCATCCATCCTAGTTAAATTATTAAAATCATCCTAAATAGAATTTTTGTTTGTCTTATCACAATTCCAGGCGAACCAGTTAATAGTGGAATAATTGTCGCCTGAATATTCTATCCCTATTATAGATCCTCCACAGTCCTCATTGCACACATCTTCCTAACGCTCAAACACATCTGCATTGCTTTCAGAAATGTTAGTAACTTTATCATTTTTCAAAGTGACATTTTGAGCAATTAAATCGTTTTCATCAATTAGGTCGTTATTGGGATGAGGAGATGGCATGGGTACATAGTTTTGCTGTGAGGAGGAGGAAAGAGTTTTCTTTCATTTCCAAGCTTATCTTTGTACCCAATTCCATCCTTCATGTATGTTGGTTATTGGCAGTTTTTAATATTAACCAGTGCCTTTTTGCTTACATTCTATTTATCGATCGTGATTTGCAATCTATTGTTTCCATTTTTAGATTTTTCTAACATTTCTGTTAAATCATTTATGACAAAATCTTTTCTGAAAACAAATTCTTTCAAAGTTTGCATTTTAGCTAAAGTTGAATTCAACTTTCTCTAATATGCTGCTTCGTTTTGTTTTAATTCTTTCTTAAATTGCAAAACCTTTTTTTCCTCTAATCAGGTCACGGTTAAGGGATTTATAATGTGCCACGATGTTGACACACGGTTGGAAGCATAATTTGACTTTAAATTCGTAGGGTATGCTGTTTACCAAATCCATTTCCTCCTTTTTCCTTTGCGGATTCGACTTTCATTGCTGCTGCGGGAGCTTGAGCCTTCTCTTTCTTGGTGCTGCTATTAGCTTCTTGAGCCTTCTCCTTTGGCTCGGATTTCTCATCTTCTTTCTTTCCTTTATCAACTGCAGGCTCGGTCGGGTTGACGATGCTTTTCAATCCTTTGTTGGCAGCTTCATCTCCCTTGGGAATACTTGCAACTTGTTTCTCAACAAAGTTTGATGAAGATGGAACTGATCCAGTTGAAATCTTTGCCATGAGAGCTTTGTTGACTTACTCTTTCGCTTCAGCGATTTCCTCAGCCCAAACATAATCTTCCACGACCAACGTACTTTTAGGTGGAGCAGCTTTTAGTGTTTACATTCTTGAGCAATGGAAAATCTCTTTTGAAATGCCCTAGGTTCTTGTAGTTGTAGCAACGAAGCTTGGATTTGTCACAGCCAGCTTTCCCGAGTGACAATCTATTTCCTGTCTTGTCTTGTAATTTCTTCAACCTCAAAGTTATCATAGCCATCTGCCACTTCAAATCCATTTCCTCCATATATCCTGGGTCCACCTGATACATGTCTTCAGCGGTAAAAATATCTCGTTTTAGCTCTCCTGACATGAGGTCTTCATAGCTGCTCAGAAACGTGTTAAACAGAGCCACGTGTTCAGTAGAGATCTTGAGAGCTTGAGCATCGCCGACCACAGTTGCTTTCTCGTTAGACTGTGGAGCCTTTGCAGCGCTTGCGGAAGCATTGAAGTAAGAAACATTTGAAACTTGTGGATTTGAGCCCTCTGAAGCAAGAAACGCTACATTCTTGAGACCAGCAGTTGATTGAGTCGATTTCTGAGGATATCCAACTTGATTCATTTCGCGCTTATTGACATCCATTTTGAAGGATTTTAGAGTGTTGATCAGACCTGAGAGTGTTACAGGATTTGGACTGTTCAAGAAATCTCTTTTAATCATCATGCATTGAAGGCTCCATTCTTTTGGAAGAGAGTCCAAAAGTTTCTTGATTGCAGCACGGTTGGTGATGGGGTTACCAGCCTTCTTCATCTTCGTCATCCTGTTCAAGAATCGACTGATGTGATCTGATAAGCTTTCTCCGCGAATGCTACCGAACATGTCATATTCTTTCTGGACCGTGTCTCTCTTGTTCCGAATCGGTTCTTCGTTTCCTTCATAGAAATCAATCAATGCTAACCAAAGCTCATTCGCTGTCGTGTATTCTTCAAACATGTTGCAGTTGTTCGTTGATAAGACCATTGTCAAAGCAGCATGAGCCCGGCTGTCACATTAGATCAATGCCTTGTCTTCATCGGTGTAGGTCGAGGGACCGTTGTTGACTACACGCATGCTATCACAAACGGTCATTGCAATGTGGGGTCCGACAGTGACCGAGATCCATTAGTTATAGTTCGTATAATCGAAGAAGGACTTGATTCGGTTCTTCCAGCTACTGAAATCGGCTGATCCTTTCAACTTTGGAGGTCGGGTTGCAGTTCCGATCTCAAGTTCGGCTTGTGCAATCGGATTAAGTTGATTAAGTGACATGTTAGTTTGATTTTATGTTCAAATTGGAATCAGAAGGTTAAATATGCTGGTTTTGATGATCCAGGCACAAATATGCCGTAAATGTTAAGTTCACTGGTGGTTTAGTCACGAGGTCACAGTTAAATACGCTGAAGTTGTCTAAGACGCTTACTGAAGAAGACTTGTTTCTTGGACCGGCGACACAACAAATACGCTGACACAACGATCACACACAAGAGTTTGGCTAAAGTTGCTGAACACCATGATAAATCACTGAGGATCTTTATCACTGATTTCGAAGTCGCCTTCGATTAAAAATGCTAACACATAAATACGCTGACCAGAACAATTACTCTGATGAAATACCGATGTATTTACAAATACACGACCTTCAAACTCAAATACGCTGCCTTCAACAATATCGACGCTGGCATCAACCACAAATACTCCCAGCAGGGTTTTAGTACGAACAAAAACCCTCTAATTGCACCAAAACAGCCCAAAAACCATGTTTTTTGCATCAAAATGATCCAAATGTTTACCTAAACACTGATTAACAACAACCTAATCATTAAACACACCAAATCAAGCCATTTAAGTCCAAACATTTTGAAAAACTTGAAAACTTTGAAAAACTTTTGAAAAACCTTCAAAACTTGAAAATCTTAACAAAACTCAGTCAATCAAGAGCACAAAGGCTCTGATACCAAATTGTGAGTCCCAAACAAGATTCGGATCACAGTGATAGTGATTGGCAACACCCAAACACCTATTGATTAGGTGTTTGAATAATAAAAAGTAAGAAAACAATATGAAGGTGAAGATTCTTGACCAAGACCTAATCAACTAGTGTTGATTTGTAATCCCACAATGTTGTAATCAATAAAGATCCTGGATATTCGGATGCAAGAACAATAATCAGAGCACAAACACAAGATGAACACAAAATTCCTTAGTCCAAGAAACTTGGAGGCTAAGGGTTTCAGATTATCGTATATATATATATATATATAGGAACAGACCACCCAACATATTTAATAAATACGTTGGGATTACAAAGACGCCACTACAGGCTAAAATTGCAAAGCAAACCTAAAACTAATAAACTCAAGTACTGACGATATCAAATGGTCTAACACACACTAAGTGTTAAGTTGGAGGTACGGGCGTCAAAGTGATACTTAAGGGTGGCAGCGGCCAATAACCAATAGTTGGGGGTGATTAAATCCAATAACCTAAATATAAAAAGATATTTTAAAACTAAAACTAATTTAACTATTCGTCGTCGGAATCCGCCAAAAGGTAGGGTAAATCATGTTCTCCAAGATGCTCCACAAGATCATATTTTAGTCTATAATGCGTATCTTCATCAATGAGCTCGTTATAAACAGTATCATCGAAAACGGGCTCAACTGGAGGATCCCGAATATGTACCGGTGCAATCGCGTTTTCGTCATCTTTTAGAATCATGTTATAATAATGCACGCATATACGACATTCCTAATCTTTTTTACACTCATAGCACGCATTGGTCGATTAAGTACACCCCATTTTGCCTTTAAAACACCAAAAGCCCATTCCACGTCTTTTCATGCCGCCTCGTGTTGCCTCTTGAACTTCTTTTCTTTCACAATATGAGGATACAGAAATGATTTCACAAACACGGACCAAGTAGGGTAGATTCCATCGGTAATATAGTATCCACGCTTGTACAAGTGGTTGTTCACGTAAAATGGGCATTTTGGTGCAATTCTATTTCATTGAGTAAGAAATAACGCAGATTGTTGGAGCACGTTGATGTCGTTTTGTGAATCTGCTGGACCACAAAAAGCATACCAAATCCACAAATCTTGAGAGGCCATCGCTTCGAGCATAATTGTCGGGTGCCTGTGATCCCCCCTCATATATTGGCCCCGCAACTCTGTTGGACACATTATTCAAACAAAATATGTACAATCAACACTACCCAACATCCCAGGAATGTGATGTTTCTCCTCATGAGCTTTGGTATAAAAGCGCAACGTCGTGGCTTGTTGGTATACGTAAGAACTCAGAAGCGTATAAATTACATATCGTTTCGCAAAAAATATCCTAGATGCTCATGAGAAGTCATTTCGGCCATACTTAAATACTCGTCGTTCTTGTCTGGAGGGTTACCGGTTGCAAGTTGTCTAATTGTCGATGTAACTTTTTGCAACGGTGTAAAACTCTTCTTCATTCTCCTATCTACGTCCTCTTGAAACCACGAGTTATTCGCTTGTAACGGTGTAAAACTCTTCTTTATTCTCCCATACAACGGATTCTTTTCCCTTCAGTGACTACTCATCGTATTTCCAATTCACCGCTCACCGAACTGAGGGTGGCGCCCCCTAACCCCTCAGTAAACATCAATCATCGAAGGTGTCACCGATGGTGCCCCTTCCACCCTTAAACCGTCCATAAAAGTTCAACATTACAAGAGGCTTCAATCTTATGCGAATATTTTGAGTGAATCAAGATTGTATTCTTCTATGATTTGCTTATTATACGTATTCTTTGAGTGAGACAAGTGTGGAAGATTTTTCTAATTATAATAAAGTGTCCTTGATGGCAATTGGATTTTTCGACCGGATCTCATAATATTTGATACCGCTGATATTCTCAACTCCATTTTAATCTTTAAAGTATAACTAAATAAAAAAACAGCATTACCTAGGATACTATTAACCAGGGTTGGCAATTCTGGACACAAATCGAAAACTCGACACGAAAAAAAACTGGTTGACTAGCACGACCCGATTAAAAAAACGAGCCGGATTCATGTTGACCCGTATAAAAACGGGTTGACTCGTTAACCCATAAAATTTTTGTTTTTCCATTTTTCATGGTTAAACATAATATTATTAACTTTGTCATACCATATTATCTACTTGCCCCACTTATACACACTATTAAACACCTTTATTAATAGCCCCTTTACAATCCAACAACTTGTTTATAATACATACCATATTTAAAAAAAAATAGGTTAAATAAGCTGTGTTTTGATTTACCTGGATTATTTATATGTGTTCATATTAGAACTACTTATTCAAATTAATGTGGAAGAGCATGACTGATTTTTTTATTCAAAGATAATAAAAAAAAAAAAAAGAAGGTTAAGAGTTCTACAATAAGTATATACAGATTTTTATATTGAGAAAAGAATATAAAAAAGATAGATAAAGAGACAAAAGTAAGAAAAAAAATAATAAATGGCAAGTAGTCGCCCATCCATCCATAAGTTGGAAAAAGAGGAAGCGAATAAGTTAAGGTTTGACATCTGCATATGCAACCACCACCCATGATATGATATGATAAAGATAAAGGAGACCACGTGGACCCATGATCCTCTTGGGTGGGCCCGGCCTGACGTGGGCTGGCTTTTGTTACTGTACGTGGCACTATAACTTTGTCTGGCTGGTTGACCCCACTACCAGCGTTTCCAACAAGCCATCTCCGTACCATGGGTCCCACTCCCCCTTTTAAGGTTACCCTTTCCCCAACACCTCCACTAAATTACACTTTTTTTTATTTTTTATATCTTTTTACACAAATATAGTAAAAAAATACCAACATGAACATGATTAAAAAAGGGAAATATAGTTCTGGTACAGGTGAGATGGGTGTATAGGTATAGGAATATGATATAATTTAATAACTTACCTAATTACCCTTTTTATACGTGTACTAGTTTAAGATTTCGCGAGTTTCCCGGGTAGACTAACTCACAAATATATAACTTAAAATTGTTGAAATAATCTTTTGAAAGAAATAAACGGTCAAGTAACGAAATTCATTTCTTTACCTGCGGGTACGTAATGTATCAAACGAAGTTACAAAACCAACGCAATTAGTATTTTTTTTTTACCAGCCAAAGCATGCTTTTATTCACTTAAAAGAAGAAAACAAACATGTATACTTAGCAAACAGCTAATGTCTACATGGTACATTGAGCATAGTTTAAGTATTCATGTGTTACACGGGTTACCCAAAGTAAATTATATAATTTATTAGTGTTCACACAAACTTTGAAATGAAATAGTAGATATAAGAGTTTATGTTTCTCCCTCTTTTAGGTCAAACATCTTTGAAGCCAAACACGACATGAAAAAAATACAGGCTTTGGGTTGTCTAAAACGACCTGTTTAACGGAACATGTCAATCTTTAAACAGTGACCAAACCTAAGCATGTGTCATTTACATTTTTTTTTGAACGGCCAAACGGATCCATATTATTATTAAAATAAAAAACCATCTCCATAGCAAGTTTCTATAGAGGCACACACATAGTACAACGGATAATAAAAGCTATATTACAACCAAAAACAACTAACAATATCAATATGCTAAATTAAAACTTCGCCAGTCGTTCCAAGCTACACACGTGAGTTTTGACCTATGTAGGATCCATTCTTGCGTGGCCTCCTTAATATCTTCAATCATTTTGCTTGCTGGTGTTGTTTTGTTTTGCCTTCAAAGACTTTTTCATTCCAGTTTGACCAAATTCTCTAGATTGTTTGTAAAAAGACTGCATGTATTAGTTTCTTTTTAGTGATATTCATACGTATCCATATAGACACAATATGTTGATGTCCTTAGGCAAACTCAGTACCACGATAATGACTGGGGATACAATAAAAGCTCAAGTTGTACTATAGAAAACTTAAATTCAAAATACTATTTATTAAGTCGGTAATGTACCGCATAAGAGTATAAGGCCATAAATCAACATAAAAATGAAATCCGTTGACGGGGTTACGTGATACGTGGCCAGACGCCTACGAATGGCTTTGGTTTTCTTTGGACGCAAATCAAGGAGTAAATAGCGCTTGTTCTTGTTGGCTTCACTAAGAGCAACCTTTGGAGTATGTGAACTCACAACACCTAAGCAATTCTTGTTCTCACCACTTTTCTGAAACCATTAAAATGATAGCATTGTTAAACATTTAGGTTTCATAAAACAAAAGATAAGTAGAAAATATGAATACTTTATAAAACAATAACTTCCAATCCGTAAGTAGAAAAACTCAATCAGCAAACTTCTATCAAGTAACAAAAATAAAAGCAAAAGCATATTAGAAGTTACCCAAAATATGAATGCAAAACCACTTCAAAGAAGGTAGGCCATACCTCTGATTACCGAGCGAACAGGGACTCTTTCCTCTCTCTCTCTCTCTATCTCTCTCTATCTATCGCCATGACACCGAAGGTCCGTTGTCACCGTTGCTAAGTTGAGATTCACCGACGCATCAATTATAGCAATGGTCTGTATAAGCACTACTTATAATGAGTTGAAAACAACAATCTTTGATTTAGTTAAAAGCCATTGTTCATTGTGCATCATTGACTTGTACCTCTATACTGAAACTTAGCTTCCCATGTCCTTGGATGCTGTTGCAATTTGGAAATACCCATAAATGAAAATATACTTACTCTTTGGAAACAATTAAAATAGCTACAATCATAAGAATTAACTGCATCACCAATATATAGAAAGAACAATAATTAATACACCACTGCCTCGCCCGCTCGCTTGTCGTCATGATCCCTGAATCACTATCATCCCGCCCCCCACAACTCGCATCTGTAGTTGCAGAACCCGGCAAAATCACAATATAGTTAAATTGTATTATTGAAATATAGGCATAAAAGCTTATATTATATAAACATACTGGGTTCATTTGTTGGCACATTCTTTCATACAAACTCGGACACTTGTGATTTGAAGGACTTAGATTCTGTTCATTTTTTCCGAAAAAAATCCTTTATTCTTGGTGAGAGCAATTCAGATAGGACATCTGATGTAGCCTGTTTAAGCATAAAAATAACAATTCGATAAGATAAATAGAGAATACCACATGATGTGGAAGACTTGTTTTCATGTATCACGTTCAGAGTCATTAGAAAAGCTCAACATGGTCAAAGTTGATAATGTAACGTAGAGAAATCGTCTTACCAAGATGGTCATGGATGCAGAAATGAATATTGACTCCGCTTGCTAAACAAAAGAGCTCCAGAGGTCAGAAGTGCGTAAGATCGAGTCTTGAGATTTTCCCATGTTATCGGATTGTATAAATAATTTCGGACCAGATTCTTTTTCATCAATGACTTGATGGCAAGTTTCTAGGGCCCATAAGGCAATTCTTGGCATGAATATTATTCCTGTACCAACGCTTGCACATCTCACTTCAAAGAGTTTAAATAGTCTTTTTAAGTATATTTCGTGTAATCTAGAACAAAAGGTATAAAGCAAAGCTTACCTAAGATATGTGTCAGCCCCTAAACCATGTCTCCAGCACCTTCATGCGACATTTATAACACCCTAGTTGCTATTTAACGGTTTTACATGTAAATACCAACAATTAGATGTGTAGTTAAGACTACACATACTATAAAATTATGGTTTTATTAAAACTTTTACAAATCATAAGTTATTCGACATAACGTGATCAGATTCGTCGTTTGACATTTATGATGAGGCAATGTGCGGAAGCATGTATCTTTATCATGTTCGGTTCTTCGTTGAGCTTGATCGTCTTCCGGCATCCAAAAAGTACCTACATTTCATAAACATGAAATGCTTTAGTCATACGGGGTATAAAACATATCTAAACGAGTCCGGGAAATAAAACTGATTAAATACATTTTTGTACAGGGTCCACCGTAAATTACGGTGGATACCGTAATTTACGGTGGCCCCTGATTTAAACTACATCCACCGTAAGGTAGGAGGTATCTGCCGTAGCAATTCAGTCCCCACCATAACTTACGGTGCCCACCGTAAGTTACGGTGGCCCCTGTGTCAGATTCTTCCATTTTGCCGTTTTTGACACGAAAACTTTCGTATCTTTCAATCCGCTTGTCCGTTTGACCTACCGTTTCTTCCTACGTGTTTGTAATTTGATCCTCCATCATATGGAGTTAAGATCCAACATCCTACATAATAAATTTTTAGACTTCTAAACCTTCGACTCCTTGCCGTTTTACCAAATTTTAACCCGTTTATGCATTTTATCAAACAAACATATTTGTTAAATCCTTATTTCACATGCACCTCTTCCATTTAATGTTACCTACCATGTTAAGTTCTAATCACAGGTTTCTTACACAATTTAAATACGTTTTCGCTCGTAGGCTTATTTTGACCCGTTTAGGGTATTTAAGCACTTTAGAACCTGAACTCGCTTTCATACATTTCTAGCATCTTATTCCTACATTCCTTACCAAGTAATCTTCCACCACAACTTATATGTGTGTTGGATTTAATGTGGACTTCTATATGTTCCAAGTTTTACCCCTCGGATTTTCTCTTTACGACAAGACTCATATAAAGTCATTCGACCCAAGAATTTACATCTTTCACTATCATTTCTTATTCTAAGCATTTATCTAATCATAAAACTGGTTTCCGAACCACTTGTAAGGGTTGTTCGTTCGAATTAACTTACAAAGGCAATTCGGTCAATTTTCATCCTTCTTTTATTACAAAGGAACTTTTAGTTACTTGTTTGACCCAAAATCCGACCTTTTAACTCTAATCTTGTTTATAAACCCATGTACTTCTAAAACACCATAATCATAACTCAATTTATTCAGTTTACCTAAAAGATAACCGAATAACTATATTTTACCCTTGTCTAACTCTTATAGAATCTCAAGTTCTACCTGATGAGTTGAATCATTATACATACCTGGCTCGGGTCAATATATTGACCCGTTTCAATACCTTGACTTAGTAGCCGCTAAGTAATAGCGATGTGCGTATCCATTTGATATTCATTCCTATAAATATGTAACTCGACAAACCATTAGTTGATATTGTCAAAGGGTGATAATTTCACCGTTTGACCCGTTTATTTACCTAGTGATCTTCGTCACTTCAACTAAATGCAAATATCATGTATTATGCTAATTTAAAGTCTACAAGCGAAAATACGAAATCAAGCATAACGTAACGGAATCGTGGTTACGTACCTTTTAAGCATCCTTTTCAAACGTGTATTTCCACCGGCTTGTCCACTTGACGATCCGGATTCCTCGCCTAAAGAGTTCAATTCACAATCCGTTTAGAACCATTTTTTATAAGTCTTAACGCACAATTTGCCATATCCATCAAACATGTGTTTTTGTCCAATTTTCAACATTTATCTTTCATCTAGGCATTTTAACGAACACCAAACGGGTATAATTTTACATATTTAAAACCAAGTTCATAACTTGATATTTTTGCCCAATATAAACATACATATCGATCCCATTATGTCAAGCATGCATACTAATCTCAGAATCATTTCATAGTAATCAAGTAACACCACTTTTGGTAGTCATGATTCTTGCATTCATCTAAATTTTACAAAACCCATTTAACTTATCAATGGATTATCATGAATTTCATAGATTATCCACTAATCCAACATGTTATTGACTAGGGTTTACTCCTAGACATCATATTATTTCAGGATTCATCCATGCATGACATATTTAAGCTTGATTTCAGTTTCTCACAATTAACCTAGAATTCAAGATGAATCAAAACATCACAATTTTACATACCTTATGATCCTTTCAACTAGGTGATCATGAATTTGTGCTTAAGATTCGATTTAGACTTGATTAGAGGCTTCAATTTGTGAATTTTGTGAGGATTTTAGGGTTTGAAGAAAACCCCTATCGCCCCCTGCTTCTTGATCAACCAGACACCCCCAAAGTGGGTGTTTGGTGTGTTTTAATTATGTTTTATGTTATTAAGTTTCAAATTTAACAACATAGGCCCCTCAACTTTTGTTTGGTTTATAACTTGAATAATTTTGTTCTTTCACTTAATTACAAGACTTGTACTACGTTTTTTATTTCCTAGTTATTTATCGTGTTCAAAACCCTTTTTATTTTAAGTCCCGTTAAATCTCGGGCCTTTTATATACTTTGCTTTCTCAAAGTATTTCCCATCCTTTTAATAAATATTAGATTCATTTGTTTAAAATCCTAAAATTTACCGGGTAAGTTTTACCACTAACTGTATTTTACCCGTCCTTTAGTATTAACGTGGTTTGATTACCAAGCCCGTTTTCAGGGTGTTACAACATTGTAGCTAAATCAATCTTTATGAAGCACATCATTTCCAACAAACAAATGAAGAATACACGAAGCAAAATGCCTATAGCCACTTCTTTACCCTTTTGACACTTATGATTAGGATCAGCGGACTCTTGTCGACTAGTTCATTTAGATTCCAATAAAAGAGTCAAAGTTTCATTCAAATTATATAATATGCATATTATTTTTATATACATTATGAAAGGAAAAGGTGATTTAGATTACCATTATTGAATACCCGAGTTGGTGCTGCACTTAATCTTTACCCAACTGCAATAATTCAAATATTTTTATGAGCAAAATGGTGTCCAAAATAACCAGGTATGGAGTATAGAGAAAATTGTGTCTAAAATGACCAGGTATGGAGTTAAAGATGTTTTATACCTGAAAGAACTTGTAGTGGGCAAGGTTATCATCAGTACTGTAAAATCATATATCATCAAAGTGACCTGGTCTAACCTCCCATGCTCCAAAAGTTTCCTTCCACCTAAATGCATTAATTTTTGTATTTTAATAAAATTTTATATATTGAAATACAACCAACATCCCTTGAAGCAAAGAATTTACGTTATAAATCATCCAAAAACATAATCATTTATTAACTTTTATGAAATATAAACATTTTATAGTGTTTACTTTTATTCAGTCATCAGCGTTCTTCTCCAAACTCTCCTGTAAATCTATCATGTACTTCAAAGTCTGATTTGCTTAAAGTAGGTTTCTATCTTTCCAACACTTTATCAAAATGGGTTCTTGATATCGGTGGCGGAATAATCTGAAAAACAATAACCCAAACGCGCTTTAAGTTTCAAAATTCATTATAGATTCTTGTGCTCGGGTTTATTTTCATACCTTTGATGCTTCACCACGAATTGCTAAATCTTGCAGTGATCTAAATGGCGCCCGGAGGGTGGGGTCTACATTTCAACTTGTATTTTACGTACTGGTTCAAACAATAGAGAAGCCAGCAACATGTATCATTTAAATTAAAGGGCGTTCTGAATAAACATAGCCACACGATAATCACAGGAAAACACATCAAATTAACCTAAAACTGAAACCAAACCTGAAGAGCTTTAATACTCGGCTCCATTGACGACTCATTAAACGTCATTGCTTGATTTGATTGTTATGATGCTGGTCTAGTTTACCCCCACATAATTGTAGTGGAAGAAACCTAGTCGTCGCCGTTGTGCACGACGCTCTAGATTCTGAATCCATTACTTTGTCGAGAAGATGATGTAGGATCGTTTTCACGACCAAAACGAGTCGTTCAGAAGAGTTCTTTTCAATACGAGTGGCCGAAACAAACGTATCGAAGTCGTTTCAGCTGAATTACACAGAAAATCACTTTAAACTGTCTCTGTATTGATATCAAGTCGATTTACACTGCTGGAGACACTTCGGCAGAGCTTCACTACCGGAATCAGAAGTTACAAACGAAATCATCAAGACACCTATTTATAGGCTGGCCTATTTCGCACGAAACAGGTTCACACGAAATGACCTTGTCATTTCGTACAAAATAGCAAATGTTATTTCGTGCGAAATACCCACCTTTCACACTTTTCTCGAATAACGTGCCCTGATTAAACTAAACTAAAACAAGACTCGATACAAGACGAAGTCGACAGACATATGCACCAACGGACTCCCCCTTGGATGTTGACGAAGTCTTTGGTGTCGAGTCTTCGGTTGTCAAACCTTCAGTCTTTATCAGCCTTCTCGCTCTCTCCAAAGATTATCCATTGAAAGCGACTTTAATCAATCTCTTTCTCTCTTTCTCTTTCTTCCAGAATTACAACCTGGCTTTATACACTTCTTGAACAGATCTCTTGATTCCTTAAGTTTATCAGCATCAGCATCTTGCTTGGACACATTTCCAGGATCAGACACTGGCTCTAACCACTTCCTCTTGAAGTCTTCAGACTCCCCCTTTTCAATCAGCTGGGATCGCAGTCTGGAATCTTTGAATCAACAGGATCTGGAACCTGGCTCGAATCTGCCTATCTACAGAAAACGTAACCTGGCTTCCTCCAATCTTCAATCCTGCACAGACTCTACCTCACAATAAATTTCTCAAATTTAAAACTTTTACAAATTAGACATCACAAACAGGTATCATCTTAAAAAAATGATTTAATCTCTGATGACCACTTGTAAAAATTTCATCATAAACATTCTCCCAAACCTGTTCATCATATTCAGCACTTGGAATTTTGAAAATCAGCATTTCAACATCAGTTGTCGAAAATCTTTTTGAAATTTTCAAAATTTAATGTTAAAACACACTGAAAATCTTTTTGGATTTTTATCAAATAAATGCAGTAAAGAAATATTTACAAACAATATTTTTGCGTGTTTGTGTAAGAGAATCATATCAGTTTTTGAGACAAATCACCAACACCGTTAAGCTTTAAACATTTTAAGTTCTAAATGATTCACTTAGATTGTCAGTATACTGATCCACTTAAATTTTCACACAAAGTTCAACTGTTTCGAGATACGAGATTAATGTTTTAGAGACTTAAACTTATTCGTGTGTCCCACCACTTGAATATACTCCCGTATCCAGATCCCAATATTCAGTCTTACAAGTGAATATACCTAGATGATATCTGTAAAGGGTTAAATGCGAGGGCCATGAGAGCTCAGGCTATTGCTTCCGCAAAATCAGAGAGATGATGGCTTCGACTTTAGGTGTGTTCCCTTTAGAGAATCTTTTCTTCAACAGCACGTGATTAGCATTTTGCAATGTTTCATCATTTTTTATGCTGAGGGGGGTGCTATGTTTCAAGCAAGCGAAAAGTATTATACGGGGACTAGCCCATTGCTTCCGCAAAATCAGAAGTCCCGGGATAATACCCCAGATATCACTAAGCATAAAGACCACTATCTCAGAAAGAGGGATCTTTCAAACAAGATTTCGAGGGTTACCCATATATCCGAGAGATGTTCCCCACGAGATAAGCAAGTTTGAAATTTAGGTTTATATCTCGACACAATCTACTAAATGTGCAAAAACCTACTGGCATATCATCAGTGAGACCGTTTATCACATTTTATCTTTCCAATTCTTTAGCATGTTGTGAATGTCCACTGGTGTACTATCATTTCCTCTTTTTCACAACAAAACTCATTTTTTTGATTTTATCATGTTTTTGGATTTTTTTCAAATTTTCTAATGTTTTTGGATTTTCTGAAATTTCTTATTCCCCTAAAATTCAAAACCATTTAAAAAAATTTGAAAACAAACTATACAAACAAAGTGACAACTGATATCGAATCACTTCAATTCGCCATCCACTTGGCATAAACAATCAGAACTCCCCCTTACAACAAACTATTTTCCCATTATGATTTCAAAACACTTAAGTTTGTTTTAATCAAATGGTTTTTCCGGAAAATTAGTTTTGTTGATTTCATAAAACCACTTGTAGGTTAGGGGATCAATTCATCATCTTGTTCTTTCATCTTCAACCTTTTGAAAAATATAACAGTTTTAGGTTCAAATCACAAATACCACTTGTAGGAAGATTACATCAAGTTCAACTTAATGACCTTGATGAACCACTTGTAGGAATAACCAATAACCACTTGTAGGTTTTTCATAAAACACACCACTTGTAGATCGAAATATCACAAACATGATTTTCTCAAGAAATATGCCGATTCCTGCTCCACAATTACCAACTTGGGAGCTCCGGTAAGTCAGGTTTTTAGTTAGAGAGATTCTCCCAAGCCTGGCAGTCCTTGGGAGATTCCGAGTTATCAACACTCGGTTGCTTACCTTCCATCTTCTTCTCATAGAATTCATTTACCCCTTTGACTTTTCCATCAATCATTTTTCCAAGAATGTTTTGAACAGTGGGGTTAAAAGTCTTTTCAACATCAAATTCTTTCTTTTCGGGAAAAAATTGATTTGAAATTTCAACTTTGCCAACTTTTGATTTTAAATTCTCAGCCCGCAATGGTGGAAAATTAGCATCATCAAATGGCGGCACTGATTTCTGCTCTTTTATAACAACTTGTGGCTCCTCTAATTTTGTGGAATCAGATTCATCGCCAGAACTAGCATCAGAATTCTTAACAACCCACTTTTGGTTGTCAAGTTTTACTTTCTTTTTGTAAAAACTTTTTGAACATTCACCAACCTCAAACTTTGAATTTTTGAAAACAATAAACTGTTTGGTTGGTGGCTCATTTTCAACCATCTTTCCTTTCAGTTTATCAGAAACTCCCTGTTTTGTTTGAATTGCCTTTGGACAATTCCTGGCAATATGACCAACTGTTTTGCATTGAAAATAGGTTCTCGTCTCCGTCTTCTGAACAATTTTCTTCTTCATTTCTTCTTGTTTCTTAGCAAGGAATTCTTTGTTTGATTGATTCCTGAACAACTGCTCTTTTTCTTCTTCGGATGATGTTCCTAAAACAAAAACAGTTTTTGGTTTATATTTTTTCTCATTTTTATGATTTTTCGGTGGAATGAAACCAAGTCCTTTCTTTTTGAAATTACCGTTATGGTTTGGTTTCTTTCGATAACCTGAACCAGAACTGTAACCCTTTTTCTTGTTTTCTCTTTGTTGCACTCTTGAGGTGTAAGATCTTGGTTTTTCAGAAATATTTACATCTTTTATTTCAGAAATATTAATTTCTGTTAGTTTGAAAACCTTTTTAATCATTTCAGTTTTAACACCTCTTATTGGAAAATCTTCATCATAATATAATTTGTCAGAATCATTCAAAATATAAGCTATTTTGAATGTTTCATCATTCAAATTAGATTTTGATAACAGAAATTCTTTATTGTAAACTCTTTTGCCCTTTTTGATTGTTGAATTTGACGTATCAGACTTTGACGCTGATTTTGACTCCGACTTTGACTCCGATATTGACTCCTCGATTTCATCTTTATCTAACACCTGATCGACCACTTTCTTTATTAACTCGGACTCATGATCAGTGTCGGACGATGTGAAAGTGACATCAATACTTTCTTGCAAATTTTCTAACAACTCAGATTCCCACTGTAAGTTGGTTGCCTTTTTGACTCTTTCTGAATTTGGATTTCGTGGAGAATATCCATTTTCAAGCAGGGGTGGACATTTGTTGTAAACAACACTTGGTTTCTTACCAGAAATCTTCTCTTCAGTAACTTCTTTTGTTTCAGAATCCTTTTCTTCAGATGTCTTTTCTTTAAATGTCTTCATGCTTTCCACTATAGGGTAAATCCTGTCAACCACAAAAGTAGAACATGAGTAACTTTTTAATAACCTATTTACTCTCTCGGTTTCTATTCTCTGAATTTCCAATTTCTTTTCAAGCTCAGCACACATCTCAGTGTAATAGTTAACACTATCTAGCTGTCTCTTATATGCTCCTTTAAGTGTATTCATTGCTGTAGCTTGTTCACTGCTTGACTTGTTGTATTGATTCATTGCTTTATTTAAGACATCATATGATTCTTTCATCCTGTTCAAGTTGTGAATCAATTCACTGTTTTGCTTCTTCATAATCTCATAGTTTTCACAACTCTCTGTTACTTTTTCTGTAACAGCTTCCTTTTTAACTTCAAACACTGGAATTTCTTTGTCTTGCTTCTTTTCCTCACAAACTTCTTCTTCAGCATTTTCATCTTTCTTGTCTTTATTTAAACGTTTCCTTATTCTTTCTACCCAATAATCATCAACAAGATAACCATCACAATTATCATTAACAATTTGAGCAACAAAAGCTTTATGACCAGAAGTTTTTGTTAGGATCATAATCATCCCAACTGAAACCCTCTAGAAGCCTTTCATCATCTTGATCTATCATTTTGTTCATCACACATGCTTTACTCTCTGCTGAAATATATTTATCCCAACTGTCTTCTTTTGATGAACTTCCATCATCTTGATTAACAAGACAAGCTTTCTTTGAATCTTCAATCACCTTTCTAGCATGTGCAGTTTGTTGCTGTTCTTGTTGATACGGCTGTTGAGCAACTTGATGATAAATCGCCTTTCGATAGTAGTCATTGTTTCCGAAAGGATTTTGTGCTCCACTTGCTTCGCGGTTTGTGCACTCTCTCTTGAAATGCCCGTTTTCCCTGCAACGAAAACAAGTAACTTTAGATTTATCAAATCCTAAAGTAGAAACATTTGAATCACGGAAATCATCTCTTCCTGTAATTTGTTTAAACTTTTCAGCTCTTCTCAACACACTCGCCAAACACCACTTTATATCCATCAATTCCATCTCCTCAGCATCGACCTGATCGTAATCCTCTTTTGTCAACATTGGATTTCCGATCCTCCCTGCTACCAAACTACCATATGACTCTAACACAGTCACCAACAGAGATATATGACTTTTAGCAACTTCTTCCGGGTAATTTTGATCATTTTCAAGGTTTAAAGCAATGTTGCACTGAAGCACTTTCCCACTCTTGGTTGATGAAAAATTTGGATCAAACGATGGATATGAAGAGAAACCCATTTTGCTACTTGATACTTGAGATGAACTTTCTGAAGAACTCTTTGCATTGAAAGCAGATTCAATCTTTGGTGAAATATTGGTTTTATCACTGACGCCACCTTTGTAATACAAACTAAATTCTTGTTCTCCATCATAATTCTTCATTCTCGATATTTTTTGTTGTTCCATCTCTTGAGCTTCAAGCTGTTTAATAAACTCACTCAGCGTCATTTTGTCAAAATCCAGTTTATTTTTCAGCATCATAAGATACGTGCCCCAAACATCATGTGGCAACGCATCAGCTAACTTTTCAATCAATTCATCTCTATCTTTATTGATGCTCAATCTGCTCATATTCTTCAGTAAATTGCAATATCTTTCAATGATCTGCTTGGTGCTTTCATTTCTTAAACCACGGAATAAATCAAATTCCTTCTTCAAAAGTGACCTTTTGTTCTTGATCATCTCATCACTTCCAAGAAACTTTGATTCTAATTCTTTCCATATCGAACATGCACTTCCGTTGTGTTGAAGTAAAATCAAGATGTCTTCTTTAATAGCTTGCTGCAAAAGACTAACTATCATTTTTTCATCTTTATATTTCTTTTTCTCTTCAACACTCATATCTCTAATTTCAATTTTTACTCTATTGTCATTGACTGGTCTAACATATTGATATTCAGTATGTTCCCATGCATCTAAGTGATATGCTTGAACCCAGTTCCCAAAATGTTCGGCCCATCCACTGTACTCCTCGATACTCATGAGCTTAGGTGGTTTTTGTGTTGTCCCCGTTTCATTTTCAAGCAACGTACTCTGAGTAACAGTCATTGGACTAGCAAAGGCATTATAAAACTTGTTATCCATGATTCGGTTCTTATCAATTCACAATCACAGCATGTTCAAACGAAATCAACTTTCAAATGAAATACCCCCTTTCTCGCGAAAACAACTTTCACACGAAATGAAGTTCACACGAAATGAACTTGATGCGAAATAGACTTTTGGTGCAGAATGACCTTTTCAAGCGAAATAGCTGTTTCGTGCGAAATAAAATGCTGATTTCATACGAAATGATGAACTGATGAACTGCTTCACACGAAATAGTGGTTTCGCGCGAAATGAAATCTGATTTCGCGCGAAATCAAAGCAATGTTCAAACGAAATGATATCAGCTTTCATGCGAAATGAAAGTTTCGGACAGTTTTTGAACAAATTGACCAAGTTTTACTTCGAATTAAGATCTGATTCTTTCTAGGGTTTGTTAAAACAGTGTTTTGCACCTTATATTTGAAAATCAAGCCATTTTGACTGTAAAAATTTGTTAATTTTTGAAAAGAAGGTGTAGAAATCAGAATTTGCAGCTGAAATGGTAAGAACTCTTCCTCCTGAGCTCTGATACCACTTGTAGGATCGTTTTCACGACCAAAATGAGTCGTTCAGAAGAGTTCTTTTCAATACGAGTTGCGGAAACAAACGTATCGAAGTCGTTTCAGCTGAATTACACAGAAAATCACTTTAAACTGTCTCAGTATTGATATCAAGTCGAACCTTCTCCTTTTCTTGGGCTTAGGTTTCTCCGGCGGTGGTGAAGCATTAAATTCAATAGGTTCTTCTATATCTGGTATATACCTATTGAAATCCCTTGAAACCTCTATTTTTACTGGATAGAGATTTAAGTTTTGAAGGGCGTCAGACAAGTCACTCATGCTGTTTTGCAAAATACACACAATTATTAAGTTAAAAATTATAACCAACTTTAATAGAAAACCTTTAAATATTATTTCAGACTGGATAACTACAAAACAACTGAAAATTAAAAACATACTAGGTTTTATTGGTAAATTTATTTATTTACTGGATGGCTTTCTAGTTTGTAGTTTGATATGGTTGCTAAAACTGAAACAAGTTATTTAAAGATTTGCATTTACTGCTACAGTGGCTATCATGTAAAGATCTGCCCATTTTTCGTCTAACTTGTCTTCCCAAGGGGATTTACTGGTTAATTCCTGGGTTTCCTGTTTAACTTTCTTTTCTCGAGATTTCTTTATTCTCTCTTTACTTTTCCTAATAACCAGACTTCTTTTACTTGGAGAAAGTGGTTCCTCATATTGTGTCTTTCGCACAAATATTCCTTCTTCAGGAATTACAGAGTGATTTAAGGATTTGGTTTGGGATGAACTTCCCTTCTCGTTGGATGACCTATCTAATTTAAGATAGATGTTTGACAGCTTTTGTTTACCCATACTGTACACAAATATTCAAATAAGAAAACATATAATCACATAATGACAAGTAGAAAATTAAGTATTTTCTAAATACTTAAAAGGCTTAAATCAGTGGCTCTGATACCACCTTATTTCTATCACGGCCCCCGACCCGGTTTGACCCGTTTCAGGAGCCGCGGGACAGAAAATCCTGTGGTATTTATTTAACAGCGGAAGTTTTCTTCAGGATCTTTTAAAACTGCAATTTCCCGATTATTTCATTTCACAACTCGGGATAAAACCCCGGTAATTTACAATCATAAGATTTCACGGAGAAATCTTTTATTTTACAAAACATGTTTCTTTATTTTATATAGAGCCACTTCCTTAAGCTTGTAGTGCTTCTCGGCACTTTTCCTTGATCACAATAGATCACCTGAAACATGTTTGAAAAAGGTTTTGTCAGCGGGAAATACTGAGTGAATCATTCTTTTTAATAAAACGACCTGTTGGTTATAATTTACAGTATTAAGAGAGATTACAATGTTTCAGATATCAAACCAACTACCCACAGTATTTGTCACTCGACATTCATCGGTAGCCTCTTAGCCCGATGGTGTCTGTGACTATGGTTATATCACCCCTTGGCTAACTCGTTGTCCAATGGTGAAGTTTATCAAGTAATGTATACAAAACCCCACATACTGGCTGTAATTTGGTGATTACATATACTTAATCACTGTAATTATAACTTTGAAAATATTTAAGAATTTATAAAGCACTTTGAATAAAAGAGAATGACTCACATTGCAGATTTAATTTGAGTAGAGCCTAGCCTAGTGAGTAGCCTTTTAACCTAAATTTAATAACATGCACACAACTCGGTTAGTAACTTAATACAGCATTTACGATAACTCACGAGATTAAAACCTTAACAACGAATGACAAAGTGCGATACTTAAACATCCATCGAATTAACGACGAATGACAAAGCATAAACCCTAATGTGGGCAGCACTTAAACATCCATTGGATAGTTTAATCGATCGGACATTGAATCGTATCAGCGATCGAGTTATTACCCTGTATTGCGGCAGCACTTCGTGAATCGTGTGTGTTGTGGGACTGTTTATGCTATAACTCAACGTACAATTCGAATTTGAACGTCGAACGAACACTCAATTGCATGAAACAGACTGCTCTATTTATACATGAAAAACCGTCCCCTCGCGCCACGCGAGAGGTCCCCTTGTTCGCGTCGCGTGGCGCGAGAGACCCTAGTCTACTATAGGGTTGCTTCGTGTCTGCATAGCTCAGCTGAGTTGGTTTCGCGTTATTTTGAATTTTTGACAACAAACTGTGTGGATATTATCGATTAGGGTTTACCCCCCCTGAATTTTAGGGGCACTGATCCTGATTCCGTTTGTTCTGAAAATTTTAGGGTTTGTGCAGAATCACTTGGGTGTCTCAATTAGGGTTTCCTATTGGACGAATCAATTTAATAAATATGACTTTTGATGAGAGTTGTTACATTCTCCCCTCCTTAATAAAAATCTCGCCCTCGAGATTTACTGGAACAAGTAGGGGTATTTTCGCTTCATTTCCGATTCCAGCTCCCAAGTGTATTCAGGTCCTCTCTTTGAATCCCACTTGACTTTAACTAACACTAGTCGTTTATGCTTGAGAAACTTTACTTTTTTGTCTTCTATTTGACGAGGTTTCTCAACAAATTTTAACTTTTCGTTTACCTCTATATCTTGAAGAGGTACTATCAAAGATTCGTCTGATAGACATTTCTTGAGATTGGATACATGAAATACATCATGTACTCCAGCTAACTCTTCTGGTAATTGTAAACGATAAGCAACTGGTCCTATACGTTGGATCACTGGAAATGGTCCTATGTATCTTGGACTTAGCTTTCCTTTCTTACCGAATCTAACAACTCCTTTCCAAGGAGAAACTTTCAACATTACTCTGTCTCCAACTTGGAATTCTAATGGCTTGCATCTATTGTCTGCATAACTCTTCTGGCGATCTCGAGCAGTCTTTAGCCTTCCCTTGATTTGAGTAATCTTGTCGGTCGTTTCTTGCACTATTTCAGGTCCTGACAATTGACTTTCTCCTATTTCTGCCCAACAAACTGGAGTTCTGCACTTTCTTCCATACAGTGCCTCGAATGGGGCAGTTTCAATACTTGAATGATAACTATTGTTATAGGAGAATTCAATTAAAGGTAAATGGTCGTCCCAATTTCCACCAAAATCTATCACACATGCCCTGAGCATGTCTTCTAGAGTTTGGATCGTCCTTTCACTTTGTCCGTCTGTTTGAGGATGATATGCAGTGCTTAAATTTAGTCGAGTTCCCATAGCTTCTTGGAAACTTTTCCAGAAATGAGAAGTGAAACGACTATCCCTATCTGATACAATGGAGAGTGGAACTCCATGTAGAGATACGACTTCATCTACATATAACTTTGCCAATCTTTCCATGCTAAAGGTTTCTTTCATAGGTAGAAAGTGAGCAGATTTGGTTAATCGATCCACAATTACCCAAATCGCATCATCACCTTTTCTGGTTTTGGGTAACTTAGTAACAAAATCCATTGTTATGAGTTCCCATTTCCATACAGGCATTTCTAGTTGTTGTAGTAGACCTGAAGGTTTCTGGTGTTCTGCCTTAACTTGTGAACAAGTAAGACATTTAGAAACATACCTAGCTATATCCTTCTTCATTCCTATCCACCAGAAATTATTTCTTAGATCTTGGTACATTTTATTGTTTCCAGGGTGTATGGTATACCTAGATTTATGAGCTTCTTCTAAAATCTTATTTCTTAATTCTCCCTGTTTAGGTACCCATATTCTACTTTTGTGGAATCTCCAAATTCCATCATCTCCTTGCTCTAATTCTTTTATTCGTCCCTTCATTCCTTCAGCATCATCCTTGATTGCTGTTTCTTGAATATTCTTCAATTGTTCCATTAAATCTAACTGTAGATTTAACCTAAGAGCACGAACTCATCGTTGCTTTTCATGATACTTACGACTTAAGGCATCTGCAACTACATTTGCCTTTCCTTCATGATATTGAATATCACAGTCGTAGTCACTTAGGATTTCCATCCATCTCCTTTGCCTCATGTTTAACTCTTTTTGTCCAAATATATATCTTAAACTTTTATGATCTGTATAGATAGTAAACTTACTTCCATACAGATAATGTCTCCAGATTTTCAAGGCAAAAATTACAGCTCCTAATTCTAAATCATGAGTCGTATAATTTTCTTCGTGCTTTTTCAATTATCTTGAAGCATACGCAATTACCTTCTTGCGTTGCATCAGCACACATCCAAATCCTAATTTTGAAGCATCACAATATACTTCAAAATCTTCATTTCCTTCTGGTAAGGCTAAGATTGGAGCATTGGTTAATTTCTGTTTCAAGATTCTAAAGGCTTCTTCTTGTTTAGGTCCCCATTCAAACTTAACCGCTTTACAGGTTAGCTTAGTTAATGGTACAGCTATTTTGGAAAAATCCTTAATAAACCGTCTATAATATCCAGCTAAACCTATAAAACTTCTAATTTCCATTGCAGATTGTGGAACCTTCCATTTGGTAATTGCTTCTATCTTAGCAGGATCTACATGAATACCTTCGTGATTCACCATGTGTCCTAAGAATTGCACTTCTTGCAACCAAAATTCACACTTCGAGAATTTGGCGTACAAATTTTCTTTTCTTAACAAGGTTAAGAGTGCATGCAAGTGCTGGCAATGTTCATCCTGACTTTTGGAATAAATAAGTATATCGTCAATGAAGACAATTACAAATTTATCCAAATACGGTTTACAGATCCTATTCATCATGTCCATGAATGCGGCAGATGCATTCGTTAATCCGAAGGGCATGACTGTAAACTCGTAATGACCATACCTAGTTCTGAAAGCAGTTTTAGGTATGTCTTCCTCTTGTACATTCAATTGATGATATCCGGAGCGTAAGTCAATCTTAGAGAAATATCTAGCTCCCTGAAGTTGATCAAACAGATCATCAATCCTAGGTAATGGGTATCGATTCTTAATTGTAACCTTATTCAATTCTCTATAATCAATACACATTCTCATCGAACCATCCTTCTTCTTTACAAACAACACCGGTGCTCCCCACGGGGATGAACTAGGTTGTATGAAACCTTTACTTAATAATTCATCTAATTGCTTTTTCAGTTCTAACATTTCTGTGGGTGCTAACCGATAAGGTGCCTTGGCTATCGGTATAGTTCCTGGAATCAGATGAATTCTAAATTCTACCTCCCTATATGGTGGTAATCCTGGTAAGTCTTCTGGGAATACATCTGGGTATTCCGAGACTACAGGAATCTCCTTAAGTTCTTTACCCTTAGTACTAATGATTACTGAAATCATATATACTATTCCTTGCTTTCGTTCATAACTAGCAACTTTCATTACTGATATGAACTTCATGGGCTTACGTGGTTTGTCTCCTGTAATCATAATTACTTCTCCGGTAGGTGCCTGAATTTCTATGGAATTTTTATCACAAAGAATTCGAGCATGATTGGCTACCAACCAATCCATTCCTAACACAACATCAAATTCGGCTAATTTCATAGGTAATAGGTTTGCATAAAATTTATGACCTGAAAGTTCTATATTCTCCTTTTGCAAAACTTTATCTATGCTAACAGAATTTTCGTCTGCCGTTTCGACCGTAAAGATTTGCCTAAGGTTGGTTAAAGGTAATTTAAGAGCTTGACAAAATGAAGTATTGATAAAACTTTGGTTTGCACCAGAGTCAAATAATACTTTGGCGTAAATGTTGTGAACTAAGAACGTACCAGCTATCACATCAGGAATCATCTCGGCTTCCTGAGTAGTTAACTGAAAGGCTCGAACATTCTTCTTAGTAGCTCCGTCGGCTGTCTTGGCTTTGTTATCTGCTGGTTTGACCAATTTAGGGCATTCTGGCTTAAAATGTCCTGTTTCTCCACAATTATAGCAGACTCTTGTTTTCTTTCTGCAGTCTTCTTCACGATGTCCCACCATTTTACAAAAATTGCAGGTTACATTACATCTTACATAATGTTTCTTTTTGCAATTCCTGCAAAATGGCGAATTTGAAGATTGCCCTGTTCCTCTTCTTTTGAAGCTGTTATTATTACCCGTACGAAATCCTTGGGTAATTTTCTGAGCTAGTTCCTTCTTCCTGTTTTCATCTCTTGTGCGCACCAATTCATCAGTTAGGGTATTGGCTAATTCCACTGCATCGTCAATAGTACGAGGTCTTGCAGCTTTAACGATATTGCGGATTTCACCAATCAATCCCTATATATAGCGAGAAATGAGTACCGGTTCTGGCGAAGCCAGTGTTGGTACTACTCTAGCATATTCAAAGAATGTCGAAGTATAAGCGCGACAATCTACACCCATCATTCGATGGTTTAAGAACTTATTTGCCATTTGATCTTTTTCATATTCGGGACAAAATTTTCTTTCTATAAGACTTTTAAATTCTTCCCAGTTCATGGCGTAAGCCCTATTTCTTCCTTTAGATTGTAACACCGTGTTCCACCATTCTAGCGCCCCTTCTTTGAAAAGATTGGACGTGTACATGACCTTGTCGTCTTTGTCACATTTACTTATTGTAATCACTGCCTCGGTTTTCTCTAACCAACGCAGTGCCGCAGTTGCTCCTTCATTGCCTGCAAATTCTGTGGGTTTACAAGCAAGAAATTCTTTGTAAGTGCAACCAGGTGTTGCAGCTTTCATTTTCTTAGAGAGCGGAGCTTGCCGTGGTTCATTAATATGATCATTGCCTCCGTTTACGTTATTACTGAAGTTATCTTCAGAAATACGTTTGCTATGAACGATTTGTTGCGGTTCGATTGGATTTTTTAACAGCAGCAACAATTGCTGGAATAGCATTGGCTATCCCTTAAGCAACGATATTTTCTATATCCTGCCTAGTCATATATTGATCCCCCGGTTGTTGCTCGGATTGATTAACCTCATTAACTGGTTCATTATTAGCGTTTTCCATCTGATAATTAATATATATAATTTATTAGTATCTAATAAATAACAATCATACACAAAACAATCATACAAATTTCATAACACAATTTAACCAAAATTATCGATTTCTCGATTCTACTTTTATATATGCGTCCATACACACTTTTATCTTACAAAGTCTTATTTTAGGTTATTTTACATAGTTATATTTTGTTATTTATTATACAACCACAAGTTCACAAACTCACTATCTCTCGTCATTTGTCTTCCTAAAAACGAAGCTCCCTTTCATCATACTTCCAGGCAATTTGTCCCCCTATCTCCCGGATTCTATTCCCCGCATCCATTAATTCTTCGCCAAAATGGCGGAGTTCTGCTAAATTCTCGTTACTCATGGGTGGATTTGGTAATGGTTCCGGGTCGAACTGAGGAAGGAAGGAATAAGGACTGTTGATCAGGTTTTGGAACTGCCAATCATTTGTCCACCATTCATCTATCCCTAGGGGCTGGGTGTGGATTATAGGTTCTGGGATTGCGGGGTCTAAGTTCATTAGTAGTTGTGTTTCAAGAGTAGGGTATAGATTATTATTAATTGGCCTGACGACATCACAGCTCGCCAATGCCCGATCTAATTCCTCCTGAAAAGGTAACTCCTCAACCTGTCTAGAACTTTCCCCGACTTCCCTCTGGGTTTGCCTAGAACCTTCTCCATATTCCATTCCCGGTGGCCTAGAATCTCCTCCCAATTCCATTTCTATCTGCTTAGAATATTCTTCAAACTATATTCTCATCTGCCTAGACTCTTCCCTGACTTCAATTCCCTTCCCTTTATCTAACGGATTTTCTATCTTGGGAATCTTTCTAGTGGCAGGTTTCCTTCTTCGCACACGCCTCCATCCTACGAACCTTCTCCTTTTCTTGGGCTTAGGTTTCTCCGGTGGTGGTGAAGCATTAAATTCAATAGGTTCTTCTATATCTGGTATATACCTATTGAAATCCCTTGAAACCTCTATTTTTACTGGATAGAGATTTAAGTTTTGAAGGGCGTCAGACAAGTCACTCATGCTGTTTTGCAAAATACACACAATTATTAAGTTAAAAATTATAACCAACTTTAATAGAAAACCTTTAAATATTATTTCAGACTGGATAACTACAAAACAACTGAAAATTAAAAACATACTAGGTTTTATTGGTAAATTTATTTATTTACTGGATGGTTTTCTAGTTTGTAGTTTGATATGGTTGCTAAAACTAAAACAAGTTATTCAAAGATTTGCATTTACTGCTACAGTGGCTAGCATGTAAAGATCTGCCCATTTTTCGTCTAACTTGTCTTCCCAAGGGGATTTACTGGTTAATTCCTGGGTTTCCTGTTTAACTTTCTTTTCTCGAGATTTCTTTATTCTCTTTTTACTTTTCCTAATAATCAGACTTCTTTTACTTGGAGAAAGTGGTTCCTCATATTGTGCCTTTCGCACAAATATTCCTTCTTCAGGAATTACAGAGTGATTTGAGGATTTGGTTTGGGATGAACTTCCCTTCTCGTTGGATGACCTATCTAATTTAAGATAGATGTTTGACAGCTTTTGTTTACCCATACTGTACACAAATATTCAAATAAGAAAACATATAATCACATAATGACAAGTAGAAAATTAAGTATTTTCTAAATACTTAATAGGCTTAAATCAGTGGCTCTGATACCACCTTATTTCTATCATGGCCCCCGACCCGGTTTAACCCGTTTCAGGAGCCGCGGGACAGAAAATCCCGTGGTATTTATTTAACAGCGGAAGTTTTCTTCAGGATCTTTTAAAACTGCAATTTCCCGATTATTTCATTTCACAACTCGGGATAAAACCCCGGTAATTTACAATCATAAGATTTCACGGAGAAATATTTTATTTTACAAAACATGTTTCTTTATTTTATATAGAGCCACTTCCTTAAGCTTGTAGTGCTTCTCGGCACTTTTCCTTGATCACAATAGATCACCTGAAACATGTTTGAAAAAGGTTTTGTCAGCGGGAAATACTGAGTGAATCATTCTTTTTAATAAAACGACCTGTTGGTTATAATTTACAGTATTAAGAGAGATTACAATGTTTCAGATATCAAACCAACTACCCACAGTATTTGTCACTTGACATTCATCGGTAGCCTCTTAGCCCGATGGTGTCTGTGACTATGGTCATATCACCCCTTGGCTAACTCGTTGTCCAATGGTGAAGTTTATCAAGTAATGTATACAAAACCCCACATACTGGCTGTAATTTGGTGATTACATATACTTAATCACTGTAATTATAACTTTGAAAATATTTAAGAATTTATAAAGCACTTTGAATAAAAGAGAATGACTCACATTGCAGATTTAATTTGAGTAGAGCCTAGCCTAGTGAGTAGCCTTTTAACCTAAATTTAATAACATGCACACAACTCGGTTAGTAACTTAATACAGCATTTACGATAACTCACGAGATTAAAACCTTCACAACGAATAACAAAGTGCGATACTTAAACATCCATCGAATTAACGACGAATGACAAAGCAAAAACCCTAATGTGGGCAGCACTTATACATCCATTGGATAGTTTAATCGATCGGACATTGAATCGTATCAGCGATCGAGTTATTACCCTGTATTGCGGCAGCACTTCGTGAATCGTGTGTTTTGTGGGACTGTTTATGCTATAACTCAACGTACAATTCGAATTTGAACGTCGAACGAACACTCAATTGCATGAAACAGACTGCTCTATTTATACATGAAAAACCGTCCCCTCGCGCCACGCGAGAGGTCCCCTTGTTCGCGTCGCGTGGCGCGAGAGACCCTAGTCTACTATAGGGTTGCTTCGTGTCTGCATAGCTCAGCTGAGTTGGTTTCGTGTTATTTTGAATTTTTGACAACAAACTGTGTGGATATTATCGATTAGGGTTTACCCCCCCTGAATTTTAGGGGCCCTGATCCTGATTCCGTTTGTTCTGAAAATTTTAGGGTTTGTGCAGAATCACTTGGGTGTCTCAATTAGGGTTTCCTATTGGACGAATCAATTTAATAAATATGACTTTTGATGAGAGTTGTTACATTCTCCCCAC